>SMLS01062025.1:0-29130 GCA_004785975.1 Popillia japonica | reverse complement strand
ACCAATTTCCGCGTACAGCACGAGGTAAATATACAGAAAAATACAAAAGAAAATATCCAACGCAAAAATGCTCCTCCTTCAGGAAACTTTACTCGACAACAAGATAAATGTCCCGTCGACATATTTCACAACAAAAGAAGTATTTCAGAGAGTCAGTTAAAACTAGACACATGTTAAGACGGCTTTTTCTGGAACTTATAGTAACTGCGGAACTTATGATTGATTCACAAAGGACGTGATGAATCCGGAGGAAAGTTTCCAATCTTCGCCGCCGCCATTACCATTGCCCCGCGTCGTACTCGCCTCATATCGGCAACTTTACAGACTTTTATAATACATGTATTTATGTGCTTTTCGGGGACGGTCGGGGAAAAGTAGTACTCCACTTATATGACACGCCAACCTCGGCGAAAAGTTGTGTGTGGGGAATTGTGTTCCGCGTTCCATGGTCCCCGCACGTCGACTCTTCCATAAATTCTTCCTAAAGCAAACTGCACGTAATCTTCCCAAGTTATGCCGTTATACGACTACTGGCTCTATCTCACTGCTAGAAGATACTTGAAAGTTTTAACTGGGAAAAGAGCCACCGTAGTATTGAAAAATGTACGTTTTATACGCAATACAGCTTTAATATCGTTGGTATTTGCAAATATTTGTTACGATACATGCGATGAATGGATGCAATAGTAGCACTATCCCACTTATAAGTCAAACTACTGTATCGCAGGATTAAAATAATACCAAGTGTCTGAACCTGTTTATATTTCTTAGTGTTAATACTAAAAATAACTAAATACATCAGATTATCATTTATTTAACTATATAGCAGGAAACTATAAAAGTAATAATTATTAGGATTACATATTTTAGTATTTCGAAAGAAATAGATAACAAAAATGACTTCACTATATTCAATCTTCGTGCTATGTACTGACTACAGAAATTTATATACAGTTATGTACATATACAAGGATATTGGGTCAGAAGAAGACAACACAAAATACCAAAGACGCATATGGTTTTATTTTCAATAAACTGTCTGCAGGTTCTATTGATAATCTGATACAAATAATACCTGAATATGTTCGTTATAGAAATAACTTTTATTGAATTTGAATCCGGAAATCCATCAAAACAATATTATAATGGTAATATCAATGGTGAACACGTTAAATTATCAAATGAAAGCAATAAAGGAACGCAACAGAAAAACAGGACAAAATAATCCAAAGCCGTTGAACTAAATAGAGGAGTGAAAAGAGCTAGCAAAATTAGAAGAACAAGCTAAAAAAAATCAAATACATATGTAAGATAAATGGTATAAGAATGCAGACTAGGAGTTGAGGCTGTATAACAGCCACTTGACCACTTTATCTGTAATTATATTGTACAATGTGTACATAAATGTTTGAGATTCGAACCATAGACAATTAAATACAGGGTGTCCGCGATAGACAAAGCATGCTTTTAAGGGATGATAGCTACAACGATTTAGAAACAAAAACAATAATACACCTTGGGTCTATCTGTAAGCGTAAAGGAGAAAAAAATTATTTCTAAAAAACCTTATGTGGTCAAACTGTACAAGAAAACTCATCCATATTGCTTCTTAAATAACCAAAAAAACAATATCAAAAATTTAGAGTTGAAAATATCTGAAAACAACGACGAAAACGAATTATTTAATACATGGAAACTGAAGAGTGGTGTCATTTCTCTTACACTATACTGTACACGTATCAATAGAATCACATCTGTATCATATATGCAAGCTACGTAACATCTGTTTATACGGCTTTGAGCTACATTAGACCATTGTATCGTACGAAGTCAATGGCCATATGTTTTAAAAATATCCGATAAATAGGAAAGAGGTATCTTTGCGTTCGTTTAAAATAATATTGTGACAATAAAATTTATGTTATGTTGAAGTTAGACTGTTCACTCCAACTTCGTGTTTAACAGCAGCTTTCGATCGGGAAATGAAAATTTAAGTTGAGGGGAAGTCACATTAAATGAAAACAATGTAATGCAATTATGTTATGGCGCTTTAAGCTGTTTCGTAAAGGCTACTACAAATTTTATTTCATTTCTTTTCATTGTGACAAATTGGTGGTCCTGAAAAGACCTTTTTGAGAAAGAGGAGAAAATGCAATACAGAAAAGGCTCGATGTGTTGCCCATTTGCAAGAACAAATGCCTGTAATCGTCAGGTAAATCCTGCACTGATCTGCTGGCGCTGTACAGTATGCGTCGAAGTTTGTGACATGAGAAATATTTGTTTTTCTCGCTTACAGATAGACCCAAGGTGTATTATATGTTTTTGTTTCTAAATCGTTGTAGCTATCATCCCTTAAAAGCATGCTCTGTATATCGCGGACATCCTGTATACAGATTGGTATTGGTAAAGAAATGATATCCTTACAGTAATTTTACAACTGTGAAGTTTTAATTTATCAGCTTAAAATACCATCAAGAGCTCTCAAAAGAACAAGTTTTTAAAATAGTCAAACCAAAACACGAAAAAAACTATGACGACAAAGAAGCAGTATAAATTTTAGCTGAAAATAGACAAGAACGTGACATAAACTGCACTTTCGACCATAAAATTAGGGCCACCCCATATTTTGACGTTATTTCAGAAATTCTTTTTGTTTTTCGAGACTGTTTCGGTTGTTACAAGAAGTGACAAATGTAAGCATTAGTGGACAGTTAGGAGGCGACTCCATTCTGCTGGATTCTCGAACAAAAGCTACCGCCGCCGCTTTCCCGTGAATATCGAATTGCTAAGTTGAATTTTGCACGAGTTAGCTTGGACAATAACGCATTGGACTCGCGTATTGTTTTTCGATGAATCGCGATTTTGTCTTACCGGTTCAGATAGACGTGTTAAAGTGTGGCGACGACAAAGTGAGAGATATACTCAAGCGTGTATTGCCGAGCGACTTCCATTTTATGGAGGTTCAGTTATGGCTTGGGGAGCCATATCTTTGGCATAGGACCTGACACAAGTTCTAGAAGACCATGTTATACCGTTAATGACTGTTCTTTGAGACGGCGCAACCTTCACGAGGTTCACGAAATACTGGTGCAGGAATAGTACAATCTTCCGCAGAATGCGATCCAAAATCTGATCCAAAGCATGCCTCGTCGTTTGTAAGCTGTTGTTACTGCCAGAGGAGGCGATACTCGCTACTAAAGTAGTAACGTCAAAATACAGGCTAATCCTAATTTTATGCTCGCAAGTGTATATGACAATCGATCTCTGCCACGTATAATGATAGGCGAACTTATTTTCCTGTCAACTCAAATGTCTAATTTCGCGCCTTTAATTTGACCTTGATGTCAACCATTTATGAACATCTGTTATACTGGTATGTGTTGTTGTGTTTATCGAAAACTAATGTTTGATATCTGGAAAAAGTAATGAATGGAATGAGTTACGCTTACTAAGAAGATTTTGAACCAGGTGCTGGGTAGAATATAGATAACTATATTACAAATACCTCTGTTTGTTATTTGCTTAATCTAATCCACACCTGTTTTACATTTTCACATATTATTCTATTTTAGTAAGAATACGATCAGCAACAATTATTTCATATAAAAAAATAACTCAATGACATCAACAGTGATATTACTTACATAAATGAGATAGTGTCCTCAAAATGTACAGGCAATAAGCGGAACACCTTCGTCGTCATCAAAGTGATGACCTCCCAGTTCTTCTTTGACTGGCCCAAACATGTGGTAGTCAGATGGCGATAGATCTCGACTGAAGGGCAAATATTCCCGTCTTTTGTCGAATAACTTTGTGCAATTTGTTTTGGGTTTATGCAGCTGTGCATGACCCATCATTGTGATGTAGCAGAATCGCAGTTCGAATGGACATATCAGGTTTTTTCCTTGATAGTCCAGTTTCACTTCATCAAGTCTTTCACACACGGCAAGACGGATGGATTTAGGATCTCGCGTTAAGAGGTAAAGAACACACCTTACCGACCTTTCATTTACCCAAACCATCTCAAATCATTCATTGAGTACTCGAGTCCTTCGATATTATTTAAAAAGTTTAGTCCAAAAATGACTAAAACCCTCTCGTGACAAAAATAGTGTTATTACATGATTGATGATTTTGTGATATTATCTACTTTATTTAATATAGAAATTACTAATTTACTACTTAATGCACTAGACGAGATGGCAACATTAACTAAATATTTTGCAACATAGAGTTAGAATGGTAAAAAAGGACCAACTCTCCAATACGCATGATCCCAAGATGTTATGGCAATACGTCGGCATCAAGACCTCTACTTTCCCGGATTTTTTGAAGATTAGTAAAGTTATGCGAATATTTAAGAAAGGCGACAAATGTGATATTTCTAATTACCGCCCGATTGCAATACTGTGCAGTTGTTCTAAGGTATTTGGACACATATTTTGTAACAAGATGTACAATTGTATACAGCATTTGATTTCTATGCAACAGCATGATTTCATGAGTAGATGGTCCACAGTTACTAACTTGCTGGAAATTACACAATTCATAAGCTCTAGCATGGACGATAGAAAGCAAATCGACATTATCTACACCAATTTCGCCAAAGCATTCGATACCTTGGATCACACAATGCTTATAGCCAAAATGAGCTCTATGGGATTTGTCGCAAATACGACCGATTTAATAGCATTTTACCATGATAAGAGGTCCTGCTACGTGAATTACAACGGTTACCAATCGAACATCTATACCGCTTCTTCGGGTGTACCACAGGGGTCTAACCTTGGCCGCCTGTTCAATATATATATCAATTAAAATTATTTTGTAGATTTTTGTAGGTTTTTGTTGGTACCAAATTAAAAAAAAGTATCTGTGAATGTCAGCTGTTGTTTATACAGATTGGAGCAAATATAAATTAAGCACATTGTCTGTTCAGACTATAGCTAAACTAAGTGATAAGATAAAGATATTATTGAAAAATAATACCTTTAATATGTTTTCTCTCTTTTTAATACACCAGTGGTAAAATATCTATTATAAAATAAAACAAAACCCTACAACCTACTATGCAGGGAAAATATTGTTTTAGCCTAAGCTGTGGTATTTACAAGGTGAGTATTTCAGATTAATTACTATAAAACAACATTCCAGTACGAAAACTATTTTATTCGAGAAACTAAATTATTATAATGTATTTAGAAGAAAATGTTATTGTAACAGCGCGAAGAATCACGGCCACATGGCATATAATACCATACCAACAACAACACAGGCATTCCTCTTTAACTACACTAACAAAAACGATGAAAATTCCTCTCCATACTTCTCCATTGATTATCCCCCCACACTTTGTGTTCCTATCGTGAAATTGCGGTCATCCGTCTCTTTCGCACCATTAGAGAGTTGAGATAGCTGTCCACTTTTTCTGCAGTTCAAACTACTTCGTCGCGACATCCGCCATCACGAAGTTAACGTCCTATTGTCTCTACGCCATTATCCATCCGCTTAACGAAATAATAACCCATCATCGTGTTACAGATTATTACGGTTTTATCGATAACAGCAATACTCGATACATTTTTAGGCGTTTGTATTAAAGTGATCATTATCAGGAAGTATTGATAAAGGAGACGGATTATGGTTTATTTTAAGTAGAGGATACTTTCATGAAAAACTACTAATTCCACAAATACTTAAAATAAAAAATTTATTACCACACTGTCAAATTTCAATTTAATACTTTTAGAGATGATCTGTTCGATGTGCCAATATATGTAAACATATATTTTAAAAGTTATTCCAGGTGGCTAGTTTTGAAAAGAAAATATAATAATTAGGCCAATTGTACCATCACGCTACAAGTTAGTAGCGTGATGGTCAAAAACCCAACTGAGTCTAACTAAATGGTGGACCAAGATTGGCATGCCTGTACAGCACGATAGCCATGAGAATCACTCAAACATCGGACACGAAAGTCTTATTGAATCTGGCACCACTACATTTGCACATAGAAAGAGAAGCAAGGTCTGCTACATACAGACTGACACAGAATCAAACATCCATCACACAAATGCTTGAGGAAATACTGTTGTGTACAAAATTGATTAAAGTGAAATGTTCTTCGTATTTAGGTTAGTTGAAATGAATGTAACTACATGATCACATAAAACCACATGTTTACATTAGTGAATATTAGTACCAGGGTAGCGCATTAACCCCTTCCAGGTACAATGTAGAATGCTCGAGTGAAATATACAAATATATCGAAATAATATATACATACGTATGTACATACATATATCTAGGCGTCAGTGAAATGTATTCCTTCTATCGCCGTTCATTTACCTAAAAAGGTGTATGACTGGCTGATATGGTGCTGTGACAATATGCACTTGTCGTGAAACGATTTTAATAAATACAAAACGTAATCGTAACCTTGCTAAAATAGTAAGATATTCAATTTTCTTATTTATGCTGCTGTCCATACGAACGAAGTAAAAACTGGAGGGATAACATGTCTACCTACAGACACTATGGTTCTAAAATACAACTTCCATAAATAATACAAAACGGTTATACCAGGGTGAGAACAATGGAAAGCTGTGCTGACCGTGCTTCAGCCAACGCTACGCATTACTGGTATACAGACGACCCAAAGACGAAACAGGATAGAGGATCCGGAATATTCGGGTCTCGACCAGGAACTGAACTTAGTCTAAATCTATCAAAGGCAAGTAAAGTCTTTCAGACAGAAACGAAGGCTATACGCCACTATGTCAGAGAAATGGTAACGCTAGAAACAGGGCATAAACCCATAGCCATTTTCACCGACAACCAGGCCGTGATAACAGCGCTTGACGCTACAAGGATCACTTAATGGGTAATATGGGATTGCGGCTGTGTACTAAACTAATTAGGAGAGCACAGTAAGGTAACCTTCGCTTAGATACCAGGACACGAAGGTATTAAAGGTAAGGAAAAGATGGATACTCTAGCTAAGGTGCGTCCAAGCCATTCATCAAACCTACACCATCCTGCTGGAACTACGAAAAGAAAAGTAGCCGAAACCATTGTGAAATAGTCGGCGGATAAAGCTCTGCAATGGTGGAAAAAATCCTTAGAACAGAAACATGCCAAGAAATTCATTAAAGAATACACACCCAAATTTACGGAATACATACTGAAAAAAAGCAGGCGAGCTGTCAATTGTTGGGCTACTAACAAGACATTGTAGACTCTACAAACATATAAGCAACCTCAGTCTGACGGTAAATGCTATGACCTCTTCAATGGATTCAAATTTTCGTCCTACCATGAGCAAAACCTTCGTTTTCTAAATTATTAACTCTTCTTCTTCTTAATCAATATAAACTACACAGGATAAAGAACTTAAGTAATAAAGCACGAGATTTCGTACATTGAAACAATAGTGAGAACGATAGCATTTATTTTAAATCCTGAAAAATTATGAAGAACAAAAAATATTTTAAATCAAAAGTTTGTATGAATACGCCATCAAATGCTCGGGAGGATTCGCGAAGAAACTAGAATATTTCTATGGATCATTCAAAAAACGATTTCTTTGTTAATTCTTTTTAATATTATTGAGGTTTCGTCGTGGCTGAATAGATATTCCGTACCCTAATGAGCATTCCATAAAACCGCCAAATTTTCGAACCAGAGAGGAATAAATTTAATTAATTGTTTGAATAAACTAATGCACAACAAACAGTTATGCGTGATTCCATTTTCGTATTTATATTATTTAATCTTATTGACTAATTTGCAAGAATATCATCTTAAAATTACATCGTACATATGTACATACATATGTGCTATTACCAGTACATTTCATGTTAGATTTAAGGTGGTCAGTATATGCCAGTAATTCTTACGCTTTATATTATTAAAATAAATAAATTGTTACAAAGGCGTTGTTAATAATTTTGTGACAAGTAATTATACATGAAAAAAGACATCCTTTTCACCGTATAATTTACCTTTTCTTTAGAAAATTTACACGAAATTAACTCGTTCCGCTGGGTACCTAAAATTACACGGTATAATAAATTTTATTGCGGTTAAGGTACTCCCTTAGCTACACAATTTCTTTGCAATCTAATTTTATTATAACACTTTATTATACTTCCTTTTATAAGAACTAGGGTACTGTTTCATTGCACAAGCAAGAGGTTGAGATCTCATTGAAATAAATAAAATACGAAATTCTGAATTCGGTTATTTATATGACAGAGAAAAGCTGTACTTCAACTTCATATTTTCTATCAATCTCGTCAATCTTTCACCAACTGAACGATATTAAATCTATTCATCCGAAACAACTTTTCATGTTATTCGAAAAATAATATATTCATATAATTCTGAGATATTAAAACGCGTTCTATCAAAATTTTGCAGATATAGAATTTTATAAAAAGATATTTTATAAGCACAATGGCCAAATTCAATATTCGGTTAACGTCGCATTTTCAGCTTATTTCGCCAGAAATACATATATATTCGGCAGAGAAGTTAAAACACAAAGTATTCCAGCCGAAACGAAAAAAAAGCAAAGTCTACTTCTTGTTACGTGTTTGTAGGAACACAGGAACATGGTCAGTACCTTTAGTATTTGTGTTCGTTTAACATTTTCATTTTCATTCGATATTTTTAATAGAGGTATTGATATTTTCTCTATAAGGAAAACAAGTATTGTACTAGTTTAAACTTTTTTTCCAAAAATTTTTTAATTATTTCATTTAATGCCAAATTTTCGCGAGAATTATCAGCTTCTTCAGGGCATTAAAATGAATTACTAACAAAGATCTCATTGATATTATAGAAGTACAAATAATGAGCATAATAATAGACATGAATATTGGCGAACAGAAGTTACATCTGTTAAAGTTAAAAGTTAAAGTTTTTTAGCAATATTCTGGGAAGATAACAAAGAAATAGACTAAAGAGGGCGTTTCCACCCACATAAGTTTGGCTTCCGGGCAGGCAGGTCCACGATCCAAGTATTTCAAACTGTAATGGCGACGGTTAACGAATACAACAAGACCTAGTGTGTAGTGGTATCAATCGACGCACGTAATGCATTCAACACTGCTCCCTATGAGTTGATAATACAAAAGCTACGAGATAAAAGAATGTTCAAGTACCTTGTTAATTTTATCTCAAGTTACTTCAAAAATAGAAAGATCCAGTTTGGAGGTTGCGAACCGCTGCCAGTTGGGGTGGGAGTACTTGATGGTTCCGTACTTGGCACAGCACTTTGGAATATGCTGTATGATGATGCTCTTGGTATTGAGCTCACGATGGATGCCACAACTATAGCATTTGCTGATGACCTAGCGCTTGTAGTCGGAGCTGCGGACTGCGACACGCTTATGGCAAAAATGAATGCCTGCGTAGAATACGTGTTTGGATAAACGCGTACAAACTGAGTCTGGGGCCAGAGAAAATAGAGGCGGTCATTCTCAGAAGAAGGGGAAACAGAGACACAATCCGGTTCAGTAAGGAAGGAGAAACTATCAGCCCCAGTAGATCGCTGAAGTATCAGGGTATAACTGTAGACGACCGGGGAACGTGTAAGAAGCACGTAACGAACGTTGTAGCTAAGGCTGAGGCGAGGACAGTGCACCTGGCGAGAATCATACCCAACATAGGTGGTCCGGCGAACGGAAAGGGAGCAATACTATGCAGTGCCTTACATAATATCTTGCTGTACCTGTGCCTATTTGGCTTGATACCCCGAGATTCCAGAAATGTAAGTACTGAAGTGACGGCGCAAAGAAAAGTACTTCTACGCGTAGTGTCGGCATTCAAAACTGCGTCTGATTAGCGTTTTAATGACGAAATTTACCTATATACAATTTTTGTAACATTAAGTGACATTGGCGTTCGTGTTGCAGTTTCCTTCGTTGGTTTGTCTTATTTTTTTCAAACAGTTTATATTTTAATATATCACCAACAATAGTATTTTTAAATACTGTAAAAAAGTAAGAAAATTCAGAATGTCAAGTGAATAGTGTCGGAAAAATAAACAGTATAAAACTAATATCACAAGAAAGGTAAATCCAAAACAATTACGATATATATTAAAATAATTTTCCTTTAATAATTACGAATTTTGTTAAATAAATTTTGTTGAATCCGGGCCTGACACGTGTGTACAAGGAACAAAGAGACAATCCCAGAATTTCTAATAGCCATAAACAGATTTTTTTATCAAGTCGAATGATATGTAAATAGATGCTTTTTTACTCTATGGATGCATCTGTTTACGAAGCAGCTTTGAATTGCACATGTGGTCTTTTCACCAATATTTTATTTATAACAAGGTCACACATTTACTACAAATTTTATTCATTTCGACCTGTTTTTTCGTAGGAATCAAGTGTTTTGTTTTTTTCATTTCAAAAACTTTCAACATTAAAGTACAAGGACATATTATTACCTAATGATCTAGTAATTAATAATTTACTATTTGAGATCGCGTTCGTAGTTTTCAAATAATTTGTGGTAGTCTTGAAGAGGACTGTTTTTTCATATATCCTCACAGAAAAAAGTCCAACAGATTCAAATCGGGACTTCGTGCTGGCCACAGAATCGTTCCTTCTCGGCCTATCCAACGTGCAAATGCCTAGTTTAAATGTCCCCATACAAGTCGGCCAACATGTAGACATGCCCCATCGTGCATGAACTACATTTGCCGTCGTACATGTACTGGTATGTCATCCACGTAATCGGGTAACGTCTTTTGCAGACAATTTAAATGATCTACCGCGTTTAATTTTTTGGGAAATAGATGTGTCCCAAATAAATGAGCGCCCAATATTTCGACCCATACATTTACTGATGTCCTATGTTGGGATGAACTCTGATGGATATCTTGTGGGTTTTTATCGGCCCAGTGATAAATATTATGGTAATTGACCACACCATTTTTTGTGAAGCAGTATTCATCAGTAAACAGGATCACCGATCGAAGATTTGGAAGACGAGTTTCTGTTTGACAAAACCATTCACAACAAGTAATCGGTCGAGGAAAATCATTGTCCGACAGACGATAGACACTTCCGGTCCGATCTACTTTCGCCATTATCGACCACATGGCAAATTAATTTACGTTTCGGCGTTCCCGCCAAGCTACTGGACTTCCTATTTCGGTCCCGTACACTTAGGACATTCGTTACCGACTTCTGCTTAAAATATTAATTACATAATTTAAAGTTTTGTGCTTAAAGAAATTTCAGAAGCGATCCGTTACTTAATTTGCTTTATCTAGTATCAAAATTTGCTTTTCATTAACTAAAACAAAAATAGATTACATAGTTGCTCTAGTAGTGCATCACATTTCTTTGAAATTTTTGAGTACTTAACTATTGTACAGTCCATAGGTAATCGATCAATTTATAATTTTAGTAAATTCTAAGTTATTAGTTTCTTTATTTTGAAATATAAAGAAAAGTGTACGGTTAAAGTTTGATCAAACTGCGGTTACCTCTTTGGGGTTGTTAGATAGTAAGTTCGCGCATTTTTATTTCTTAGAGAGATCTCTTACCTTTTATTATCATACTATCTATCACTTACAAGTTTTGTTCTCTCTCTCTCGCTCTCCCTCTCCGCTGCCCGGAGGTTTAAACAAACTTTCTCTTCGAAATAAACACCAAATTTTTATGGTCACTGCTTGCGTTTCTGTTAATCGACAGCCCCTCGCCCCTTACTCACCTTCTGATTTTCGGAGTAGGTATTCCGCTGGATCTTCGGAGATATTAAGGCGCTACGCAATGCCATCTGTGGGTCGTCTTCACTGGCTAGGCCGCCTTCGAGATTCCACACGTAACACCAGGTAGGTCGAAAGCGCTGGAAAACACGCGTACACGGTATCTACGAGTAAATTACATTCTTTTTTGTTCTTTTCCTTATTTACATTTTTGGCTTCATGGCAAATATCATTTCTTGCATTGATAATAATTATTGGTACAGATTGATTGAGTCATACTGGTTCAACAATCATTTCTAAAATAAAGGCCCTACTACACCAAACTTCATTATTCTACAAAGAATAATAATTAATATTATGCCAAAATCACAAGGTTGATGCCCAACATTGGAGGGCCCAGGAGCACTAAGACAGCCATATTAGCTAGTGTCACACAGAACTTTTTGTTGTATGGAACACCGATATGGATCAAAGCACTAAAGCGGAAGAAATACGCAGAACAACTTGCTGCAGCTCGGAGCAATATGCTACTGTGAGTAGCATCTGCATACAGAACAGTGTCGGGCTCGGCGCTGCAAGGGATCACAGGGTCCATACGCATTGAACCTCTAGCCCAGAGAGAGCCCACTGCCCCATGCGCATAGAGGCGAAGTAGGCAAATGTCGATTAGAAGCCAGGCAGAACACCCTAAAAGACTGGCAGAAAAGATGGGAAAGGGAAACAGTAAAGGCCCAGTGGACTAGATCATGGATCGGAAATTGAAGAATGGATTAATTGTAGTCATTTAGAAGTCAATTACTACCTGACTCAGGTTCTCACTCCCCATGGTTGCTATAACATTATGTAGTAACAGTTTGGTAGAGATGGGTCAGACGAATGTATCTATTGTGGGGCAACAGGCACAGCTGAACACACAATTTTTGAGTGTGACAGATGGCAGGATCACAGGGAAACAGCCTATAGAATAACCGGCCCACTGACACAGGATACAATAATAAATATCATGATAAATGATATCGAAGGCTTCCACGGCCCGAGTTTCTATAATGAGGGTTTCCGGGTGTTGGCCGTGTCATGGTTAGTAAAATATAACAATACAAAATAAAAATAAAATGCACAAGATATACAATAAACTCGACGTTTCGCCACTAATGTAAGCGGCTTCTTCAGGAGCAAAGAGGTTAACTGGGTGGGTACCAGAAGGTCACGGTAACTCGACGTGTAAACCACGCTAGAGGCGAAAACCTTCTGGTAGGTGATCCGTAATCACCTGGATGGAAGAGGTAAAGAAAACTCGGCAAAAAACCAGAAAAGACTGTCCGAACCCCAACTGAAGAAACATAAATGGCGGTTCCAGGTGGGGAAATGTGGGGATTTCTGACGGTCCTCTTGTCCGATCTTTAGTCCGGGTACGTCCGTCATAAAAAAAATATGTATATATTACGACTAGCTGCCTGAGACACAATACCAGTTTTACGCTGTAATAATGTTTACTTCAGTTACAACACCTGGACAAAAACGTACTAGCCGTTGAATTTTTTTCGTTAAACGTTTGTCATTTTGTATTTAGCATTAATGGCTTTGTTCTAGTTGAATAAAACTTACCGAAAACCGCGACAATACTACTACGTCGGATAAAATACACGCAATATTTCACTGAAACGTTGGATGAAATGTGATTTTTTGAGGTATAACAAATTGTAGTATGTATATCTGCCGTCGAAATTTATGATTTTCACGTTACGTACAGCTGAAATATTTTATTGTTTCGAGTGTTCGTCAATTGGAAAGCGCCATCCTGTCAATTATCTACAATATTATACCTGGTTTAAATGGAAAAAGCAATTTTAGCAACAAACTATCATTTAAAGAGAAATATTTCCCGGAACTATACGTACGTAGAGAAAATAGATGCTGTTAAAAACACAATACCGGTGGTGTATTTCAATTTTTGGAATATTTACACTAATTGCATAATATCATTATCTAAAGGAATAAATAGCATTAACCAAATAGAATATTCAATCAATATAAATTATATCCATGTGCATAGCTTCATATGTATATAATAGTGTGGAAGTCAAATATGTACACTCGGTTGATTTAAAATCGACTCAAACTGCCATAAAACTCGATAAAAGTATGCTTTACAGCGGTATCCGAATGCGAAGCAGTAATGATATGGTCAACCGTATGTAAATTACTATTTATAGATGTAAATATTTTTGTATCAAATCTAGTTTCATATGCAGGTACACAATTATACGTAATGTAAGGCATCATTTATAAGTATATTCCTAAATTGATATCTTATCTTTAGTTATTCCTAAAATTTTATAAATCGGTTTTCATAAAGGCTTTTTCAAACCTTGATTTTAGAAACACGTAGGTAAACTACCAAAATAGTATTTAAAGCGTATTTATAAAACTTTTGTTTGATAGGTTATATATGATATAGCGAAGTCACCTTTTTTCTGTGGCACTTTCCATCTGTGAATATGGAAAATTCACTTCCTAAGTAGAAGAAAAAAAAATTGAAAAATAATGATGAAAAATGAATAAATGCCATCAAATATGTTGTAAGAATAAAGAAGAAAATGTGGGAATTAGACAATTTAATCGAGATTCACCTAGAACCACTAATAATTGCAAGTGGTGACTCATCAAATTCATCTTCCGATGAATATGACTAATGAAATTGTGAGATACTAACGTTTTGTTTGATATACTCTTTTTATAACGTATGTTGATATTTGTATGGCTTTTGATGAAACTGTAATATACAGGGTTCGGCAAAACAGCTTATAAAATTTTATTGAATGTAACAATTAAGCGAATTGATATACATTCTTATCCCAGAAAGATGGGAGTGTTTATGATTTAAATATACTCTTTCGTAAAAGACCGCCATTGTTTTCAATACATTCTTCTAATTATCTAGCAATCTTTTGCATAAGATTTTGGAGAACATGACGTGAGATCTTATCTTGACGATTTAATTCCTAAGTTTTTGCGGTTTTATATGTTTGAAAATTCATGCGTTTAAGCGTTATTCTCGTACTTCGGTCACTGAAACCAAGAACAGATGCATGTTTAACAGGCGATCTTTTTGAACTACCAAGAATTGCATTTTTTAGTATTTCTTCGTTAGATTCGTTGGAGGCTGATCTTGGTCCGTCAGTTGATTTTTTGTCTGAAATAAATCTCGGTTGCCTCTATTTATTGCACTAAACCAAATATGTTAGCCTTTGTGATTATTTTCCTAAGAATAATCAAGTTGTTATGCTTAATTTCGTTGTCTACTGAAGTACATATCGCTACGCATCTATCAGCTGCAACATTCTTCGAAACAGCACTTCCGGCCAGTATCCTGCTTCGTTGATCAATATATTGTAAAAATACCTTTCTTTTACTAATTACAACAGTATTAGTTAAGCTGCAAGTATAATTTATATGTGATAATTGTCTTCCATATATGGACAAACCTGTTGCACATCAAAAATATTAAATTGATTGATTGATTGCTATCAAGGTAGGACCGTCTTTTAACACACCTTGCAAAATATTAAATTAATCAAGTTATAATTGTATATTCATCGTACCAGAGAATATTTTGAAAAACACATTGCACATTGTGAGTCGTGCTCTTTCAATGTTGATGTCAATGCAGCGTTGCTACTGCATCTGTTCGGCGTTTGAGGTATAGTTAAGAAATAGCAGTTCAGTTTTTTATTCAATATTCTGCTGTACAGCTTCCCCTGGCGGCGTACGATGACGTTTAAGACCATAAGTTCCTATGCAGTCCTTTTAATGATGAATCCTACCTCCCGTAGAAGTTTGTCGCAACATTTACGGTTTACACTATATAGAGAAATGTGTCAGCGCCAGATGTTGGAAACAAGATCGACAAATAATTTTTGTTATTCAATATTATAATGTCCTGCAGTTTATAAAAAAAAGATACTTCCAATTTTCTTTGGTAGGTGTACTATAAGCTCCATTCACTTATTTATTTATCCCTTTAGTTTATTTATTCAGTCAGTTTCTGCTTCGTTCTACGTCAAAATATAGTGTAAGAATATCAACAAAGTATTCGCTTGAAATGTGTCAAAAATGAAAACGTCAAACTTTGATTTTAATAATTGCAAACTATATGTAAAATTACAACGATAAAAAGCTACATATATGTAAATCCACATTCCATGGACGACATTGGACACACTTACCAAACATTTTTATTCAACATTAACACTTTCTCCATGAAGAACTAAGCTTTTCCAAAATAACGAAATTTTTACGTCTATACTCAAGAAAAATCAATATCCTGTTACTCGCCATAAATTCCGCGATCTTCACACAAAGTATCCAACTATCCAAACAAACAATCTATTCGATGATAACATACATCATAGACTCCTTAAGAAGTTTTGTCGAACAACTCTCTCATTGATATACGACTAGGATTCGATAACTATTATATCATAGATACGCGCATTCTCTTAATGGAAAACTTTACCGTAGGTTCAAATGTGTGATAGAAATGCTAACATATTTGGATTGTAAAATAGTAGACGTAGAGAGAAACACGGAAATATCGCATATAGTTAACGGTAACGACCTTAACGCTACGTAACGACGGGAGCTATAACTTCAGACAGTCGTCGCCCTTCTGGCATCTATACAAAAACAGAACATTCCATATACCATGCAAGCAAATACAGATGTAACAAGTTAACGCAAAGTATTCGCATCTATTGCAGCATTACGAAGGTTTCAAACCCTAATTGAACTGTAAGCGGAAAGGAAATTCCAAGGGAAAACTTATACCCGTAAGTACATCGTGCAGTTAGCACTAAATAGAACGTGTTCTTGTTTGCCTTGCGGTTTCGGTGCATTGTTCTTTAGCTTTCAAATAGATAACATGAAAATAAATTAATCATTCTTATCTAGAAAATGCATACTTACAGTTTAAACATTTGCAATTTCATAATTAAGCAACGTAAGATGTTTCTAATGAAGATAGCACAACTCCGAAGATATTAATTCAAAACTTTAAGTGTAAGTTACAAGACAGGGCATTACGAGGACGACATACTTCCCGAGTTATACACTGGCTAGCAGAAACCTGCCTGTTGAAGATTATAGGAAGATGGATTGGGAAAAGTTGTGCAACGTTTTGTTATGGCTATACGAACCTCTAATTTAATCATATTTAGAAATTTATTGGTCTACTTCAGTAATTTTGGTAGCCAATGAACTAGGAGTCTACTTTGTAATATGTTTATTTGTACATGTCTTCAATTAATTTTAATAACATTTTACAATATTTATAGGTTATGTTCTTCCAATCATAACTATTGCAAAAGGCATTACATGACAAAAAAGGCATCCCACATAAATAAATAAATGCCTAAAAAATGGGAAAACTTTTTACATACCTAATTAACAAATATAAGTATATCAATTTTTAGGATAACTACTTGCTCTATAGTTCAACACTTTTATTTAAAAACACTAAGACGATAAACTATTTTCATGAGAGCAATGGTGGAAGTGAGTATATGCAGTAATAGTTACAGATATCAAGCTTTATAAGGAAAATGCGTTGAATGGTGCAGGAATTGGATTCATCCACCGAACAGATACTACGACCTACAGATAGTTTGCTCTATATTGCTTAGCAATACCACATTTCTAGTGTATTAAGCCATGTTTCACAGACAAGGATAACTATTTACGATTCTATCGGTTTAGTTCATACTAATGCTCTGTATATGTTTTATGTCATAAATCTTCAACGTAATACATATGTACCTACATTAGCTCGAAATGAAACATGCATCTAAAAGCGCTATCTTGCGAATTTTATTGGATAAAGATATTGAATAAGTTAAGATGATCTTGGAATGAATATGGATTAGTTTGAACATTACTGAGTTACAACACAAATAAACTAAACAATAGTGGAAAATTATTAGCAATGAATGAAACAACGAAATCTATGCAAAATCAAAGCAAAATTCAGTTGTGTCAATATGATTCACCGAGTGCTTTAACTGTTAAGATGTATTATATTTATATTCATCATACAAATTTTTGTCTTCCACAACCACATGGAGGAAAACAGAAAACAACAAACTTCATTCTTTACATGATATCGAAGGCTTCCATCATTCTTTACATTCCAGAAATCCGTGCTAATTTGAAACAGAATTTTTGGCTGACAACTGTACCAGAAATAATTTCAGTTCGATTGGATGTAATGGAGAATATGTAAAAGGAATAAAAATAGTTTCCTTGTAATGTAACCAACAAGAAAAAAAGTCAAACAGACGATATCTGCATGAATGCAGTATAGAAGAAGAAATTTCTTACATAAAATCGTTACGGGAGATTAAAAGTGGTTACTGTACGACAGCCCTAAATCTAGAAGAATATGACTTGAATGAAGTGTTTACCTGCAGGAAAACGAGATCATTTACGCCCGCAAGAAGTCATAAAGAGTTTTTGCTGCATGACTTGTCCGTATACATTACAACATAGTAAAAAACTCATCTTCTCCATAATTTGGAAAGTTCTCCAACATGTAGCTTAGTTTCCAGGTTTAGTATCTTCAGACTACCACTCTATCGGACTAATATAGCCATATTTGCCTATTCAGGAGTTCAGAAAATAGCTCGATGACTAGAATCAGTTTCTTTGGAACAGATAGTCAGCATATATCTGATACTCAACATTTGTACGTTTTCTCTGATTACGCGGTTATTGTTCAACTGTTTTTTGGGTGCTTCATGTCAACCGACTTCTTTTAAATCGCGTATTATTAAGGTATATTTCACCTGTATGTTTGTTGCTTAATTGTGCTTCTAATCCGTTATATTTCATTCAGTTAAATATCTCGAAGTTTCTTAGTGCCGAGTTTTTGCGGTTTGTTTTTTCAATTTCAATAATATACAGTGGTTTCTAAACGTCTCTGATATACCTGGTTGGCCTCTTGTTTCCCTTATTTTCCTTGTTTCCGTGGCCCTCCCATGTGTTGTGGTTAGTCACCAAGATCGGCCCCTTGGTGTGAAGTGTCTTCCTGATTTGTGGTCCTTGTCCTGCGTTTTTTTCCTCTGAATAAACTTGTTCCATAATGTCGGCATTTTGTGGTATGTGCAAAACTGATTTGTCTCCAGAGAAAGAAATTGCTTGCGATCTATGTCATAGCTATATTCATACAACATGCGCCGGATTATCGAGAACTGAGGTGTTATGTGTTAAGAGCAAGGAACGTAAGTTAACATTTTATTGTACTGAGTGTTCCGACTTCAAGGCTCAGTTAAAGAACCTGCAAGCATTAAAATCATTAGTTGATGACCTTAAGGCTGAGGTTGACATACTTAAGGGTAGGGGGTCCCCGGGACTGAATGTGAGCATGGTGGAGACCGAAGTCATAATTCGCGAGATGTCTGAGAGGGAGAAAAGAAAGAATAATATTATTTTATTCAATATACCTGAGGAAATGAACGGCCACAAGAATGACCAAATTGCTGCGGATAAGTCGACTGCACAGAAGATAGCATCTGTTCTGGATATTCCTTTGATGGATCCCAATCCTATTAGACTTGGCAAATTTGATATGTCTAAGTCTAATCGCAAAAGACCAATTAAATTAATGCTTGCAAATAGTGAATATGTCATTAAAGCACTACGAAATTCCAAAAAATTGAAGTTGGTGCAGGAATTTGCTTCTGTTGGTGTTTCCAGAGATAGAACCCCTTATCAACAGCAACTATGGCGCAATGCGAGGCAGGAATTGGTTAGACGTAGGGAAGCTGGCGAGACGGACATAATAATCAAGTACATTAAGGATGTCCCAACTATTGTAAAAGCTAAAACATCTTTAAACTAATAAACTTGTCCAACGTGTTGTCTTCATTTCGAGTCCGTTATCAGAACGTTCGAGGGTTGCGCACCAAAACTGACTACATCTACTCATCTAGTGGTATTATTGACGCCGATATTGTGATGTTTACTGAAACTTGGCTAAATGACAGTATTAACAACCAGGAATTGTTCGATTCCTCCTTCGTAGTGCACAGGTGTGATAGAAACTTTGCCTTAGTGGGTCGCTCTTCTGGCGGGGGAGTGCTTTCTGCTTTCGCTAATAATGTTGTTTCCGTGCGGGTTGATGTCTCTAGCATAACATCTTTGTGTCCGCTAATTGACTTGACATTATGCAAGTGCCAGTTTCAGCATCATACTGTGTTTTTTGCTAACATATATATACCACCGAATATTGACTGTGACGATTACGAACTGTTTTTGGATGCACTGAGTTTATTGCTAGTGGACAAATTATGTGTAATAGTCGGTGACTTTAATGCTCCTGCTTTCGTATCTGCTTCGTTGGATGACAGAAGATCTAATACAATTTTGCATTTTATGGAAACTTTGAACCTACGCCAAGTTAATAATATTGTTATCTCGAACGGACGTTTGTTGGATCTGGTCTTGACGAACGTTTCTTGGGAAGTAATAGTTGTACGAGATATAGTGCCATTTGTACCGGAGGATGCTCACCATCCTGCCATAGACATTACAATAAATGTGGGCGCTGTCGTGGAGTCACCCTCCTTTCCTTCCAACAACAACATGCGCTACAACTTTAGTGCAGTCGATATGAGTGTTCTTTGTTCTACATTGGCTGAGATAGATTGGCGCTTCCTGTCTAGGTACGATGATGTTGATCACGCAGTTAATGAATTTTATAGCAAGTTATATGGAGTCTTTGATACCTGCGTGCCAAGAATTAAATCATCCTCTCGCCATTATCCTGTATGGTTTGATAGACGTATAAGACAGTTAGTGCGTATGAAGGAATTTTATTTCAAGAAATGGAAACGGACTAAATCTTCATTTTATCTTAATGAGTTCAAAAGACTGCGCCACCAACTTAAACTTGAGTCTGAGAGGGCTTACAAGTCGTATCAGCATCGCATCGAGTCTGACATTGTGATAAATCCAAAAAGCTTTTGGAAGTTTGTTAACGACAGAAGGGCGTCATCACGAATTCCTGGGCACATGGACCTAAACGGCATCGAATTAAACGAACCTGGCGACATAGTCAATGCATTTGCCTTGCATTTTTCTCGAGCATATCGTACGAGTACAACCTCGCCTCCGTTATTATTCGGCTGGTTTCCATCGTTTGGGGTGGGTCTTATAACTGAAGCAGATGTTCTTTCCAGTATTGCTAAACTTAAGAAAGACATGACTTCCGGCGACGACTGCATACCTGATGTAATGGTGCGTGAATGTGCTGCGGTTTTGACTCGTCCCTTACTGGCTTTATATACTTTAATTGTGAACCGTTCCTTCTTCCCTAGTGCATGGAAAGTTGCCAAGGTTATACCAATATTTAAACAGGGTGATCGTAAGAGTATTACTAACTATAGACCTGTAAGTGTTCTTCCACATTTCGCCAAAATACTGGAACATATTCTCTACACTAGAATTTACATAAGCATTAAACCATTTTTATCTCAGTATCAGCATGGATTTATACCTGGTAGATCAACTAATACTAATTTAGTTAATGTCACCCAATTTATTTCAAGAGCGTTGGACGATCGGAGACAAGTTGACGTTATTTATACGGATTTTGCAAAGGCGTTCGACTCGCTTGACATCAATATACTTTTAGCAAAGCTTGATTGCTTTGGTTTTTGTCCCTCACTCTTAAAATTGATGGAGTCCTATTTGAGAGGCAGAAGTGCATATGTCACGTACAATGGCTTCAACTCCAATACCTTCTCAGTGACCTCAGGAGTACCGCAGGGATCTCACCTCGGTCCTCTTCTATTTAATATCTTCATTAATGATTTGCTGGAGAAATTGAGATGTAATTGCTTGAGTTATGCGGACGATTTAAAGATCTACAGCGTTGTTAACAACATTACTGACTGTATCAACCTACAAACAAACCTTAGCCTTGTTGATGGATGGTGTGCCTGCAATAATATCTCTTTAAATGTTAGCAAATGTTGTGTGATATCTTTCACCCGATGTTCGTCAAAAATTATATATGAGTACTCGGTTAAAGATGAAATGGTTCCTAGAAAGAATGAGGTTCGTGACTTGGGTGTACTCTTTGACTCTCGCATGACCTTTTCTGATCACATCAGAAACACGTGCTTGACTGCTTCTAGATCTTTGGCATTTGTGATAAGATCGTGCCGCAACTTCACCAATATACATGCAATCAAATGCTTGTACTTTGCTTTGGTTCAAAGTAGGCTCGAATACGCTTCACTGGTATGGTATCCATATTATACGTATCAAGTGCTAGCCATTGAGAAGGTACAGAAACGCTTTCTGAAATACTTATCATTCAGGGTGTCAGGATCCTATCCTGAACGTGGTACAGACTACAACGCGTTGCTCTTACAACATGGATTTCACTCACTATTAGATAGACGAGATCGATACAGTGCTAAGTTTCTGCTAGATGTTCTTGCGAATGTTGTGGATTCACCATCTCTGCTTGCCTATATTGATTTCTGCGTGCCAGTACAGAGTACACGATCGAGTGAGGTCTTAAGAGCACCAAGAGCTAGAACTAACATCTTAATTAAGTCTCCAGTATTTCATCATCATCATATTGAATAATTTCAATAAACAGTATTCAGTTAGTGATAACATTTAGATTTGTCTATAGCCTACTTTCTACTAATATTGTTGTTTGTTATATACCTCTTTAATTTACTTATTTTGTACATACTTTGATTTCTCCTTTATTTATTATATCGCGCATTTACTTTATTTATTTTGCCCGTTGTAGGTTATGTTTATGGTTCTGGACTGCGTCGTCAAATATATGTATATGTATTATGTATTAATGTATCTTTTGTATGCAACCCATGATATACCGCTGTATTTATAATTTATAATTTATTTATAATTTCTTATTGTACTTTATTTTCATGCACTGCATTTAATTGTAATTTCATTCTGTCCTGTAAATGGTGGTTACCGTTGGACATTAAAGAATATTATTATTATTATTATTATTATTATTATTATTATTATTATTTGTAGCAAATATGTCCTCAATAAAGGTTAATTTTATCAAAACATTCTCAGTTCCTATTTATACGCCTATTAGACAGAGTTTATGTGAGTCTATATTATCATCTTGTTCGTGAACAACAAGCAACATGTCTTTCGGGAAACAGATCCCATCATTGAGGGATAATAAGGCTACTAAGGTAACGACGACGCTGCGCTCAGGCGACTTAAGGCAAACGTAGAAGGACCGACGGCAAATAATCGCACGCTCTTGATAACCGTCGCCCATTACATACTACTGTATGAAAGTGAGATTTGGGCAGACGCCTTACGACAGAACAAGTGCAGGAAGCCATTGGCTGCAGCATAGCAACGGGGAGCTCTCAGAATCACCAGCTCATATCGTACGGTTTCCGAACCGGCGGTGCTCGAGATCACAGGAGTAACTCCGATAGATTTACTGGCCCTGGAAAAGAAGAGAGTCTACCTGACCCGTTGAAAAGGACAAGCAAGACAAGCGATAGCGATTGCTAGAGCGGTTACCCAACAAAGCTGGCAAGAGCAGTGGAAGCACGAGGCGCGAGGTCTATGGACGTCCAGACTCATCCGCAACATTACGGAGTCGATGGATCGACAGCACGATGAGGTAAACTACTATTTCACGCAGTTCCTCAGCGGACATGGGTATTTCAACGCATATCTGGCAAGAATGGTTAAAGTCGAGGATTCAACGTGTCAGTATTGCGACTCTACAGAAGACTACGCTCACCACACTTTCTTCGAGTGCAAAACGTGGAGCGATTATAGAGCAGCACTACAACAAGAACTGGACCACTTACCGCCGGACAACGTGGTGCAAACGATGCTGCCAGGAAACGACTACTGGTGTGAAATTGCTACGTTCGTCGATAAAGTGCTGAACGAGAGGAAGAGAGAGACCCAAGCAATGGAGGGAGCCAACCGAGGCTAACTACGAGGTGCCATCCTGAAGTAATGCGACCAGCAGTTCCGGGATGCATTCTACACCTGACATAGTGAGGTTTTTTAGTGGATTTAAGCCCCACTCACCGGTGATGGGTCTCGTCACTGATAGTGCGTTGAGGCTCACTTAAAATAAAAAAGAATATTATTATTACTATTACTACTGCTATCTCGCCTTCATGTATTACTTATGTAATAGTAAGTAGTTCCATGTTCATGTTCTCTCTTTATTTTGACGTTTCACATATCATAATTCATGATCTCATGATTTGGAAATAAAGTTCTTTATTTCTAAATTTTATTTCAAAACTCCAAACTTCATTGTTTCCGATGACTAACTTAAATAACTACATATAGAAGTATGAAATTACTGTGACGACTGAAGGCAAACAGACAATGGCTCACGGCAAATTTAGACTCATGCCGCTTCCTATCTTCGAATTATACCATAGACATAATTCTCGAGCAATCCCTATATAAATTGAACGTGTTGACATAGCATAATTATATTTGGCGCAGAAGAAGTACTAAACTAGTATAGCTTATACTCACTACGATGCAAAAGCAGCACTGCTAAGTGGGCATGCATTAATAGGGGAAGTACCCATGTTAAAGCTACTGCACCTACTATATAATTAAGACAAAGCACGAAATACAGCATGCACTGCGTAGTATGTGACGGAATATGAAACATTTTACGGCAAGTTATTTTATTGCTCTTGGACATCACCCGGTAGAACCGCAGAACTTGCAAGTTTCCAAACCCACTACTATACGAGACACTTTTGGTTATATCTCGTCATGCATGGGAACTAGATCTACTCTGAATGTGGGAAAGCACCCCGTATACCTAACACCGTCCTGTCATTGTCTAATCTACACGCACTGGAGATATACCATGTGATTCAATATCCTATACCATTATATATCGTGTGTTCATCAAGCAATACATTGATTTGATATTGCATCAATCAAGAAGAAGAAAAATTAGAAGCGGTAGATGCAGGTGAACTTCAGTGAAGATGGGGCGATGGAAAACTCCTATATCTTGCTTCCTGTTCAACACATAAAGCAAGTAAAGCTAATAGTAGGTATTCCTCTTATACAATAATATTGTAATTTATCACTTAGAATTGTGGGATTTATGGAATAAAACACTTTATTTATGTTTAGGATCTTTCCCTCTTCGATTCTTTCATAACTATCGTACATAAGTATTCCATTCGTATTGGAATGACGTTTTTGATAACCATATTATTTGCAAAGTAGATACTGGTTTCCTTCTAAATAGTTTGTGGTGTTATGAGGTTTACAATTTTGTGAAAGAAGCAATACATATGAAACCGACGTCGTTCTTTCATATTAAACCATTCCAACGTTGTAAATTTATGAGAAATATACATATAACCTAATACAATTATTCTACAACTTTGTATTCTGTATACTGTGCAAACGTTCAAGCAAGGACCATAGACAACATCGCAATAATTGAAGTGCGAGAGTACCACAGCGTCACATAACAGCTTTTTGGTATCCACCGACAGATAATCTCTATGAGTGTAAATATTCTTCAAATTGGAATAAGATTTCCTAATACAATGCCCCACGTGTTCTTTAAATGTAAGTTCTGAATCTATGTACAACCCTAGATTTCTGACCGTATTGCGACACTCCTTTGGCATATTATTAGTTTCAACTTTCAACAAGTATTATTCTAGACCAAAAAAAGTCCATAAAACGATAATAACATTAGGTCTAGGATTGCTTGAATTATTTACATTGCTAGACTTTTATCTGTGACATCTATCAATCGCATCACAAACAGCAGGCTAGTTGAGTTTTTCGGTGAAAACAGATTTCACAACGTTTAGTGTATTTTTGTTGGTTTCCTCCAGCACTCCGAATAATCTTATAGAATTTCTTCTCGTATATTGTTCGAGAGAATCCAGTTTTCTGCATTCTCCTCTTTAGCAAGTGTTATTTTATTTTCGATTTTACAATAAACCTGACTAAGTTTTTGTTCCAACTTTTTGTTGATCTCGTGAGAGACTGCTTCTTTAACTTCTACGATTAGCGTTGATATCGTTTCCTTGATTAAATCGACTATTTCACTCTTTTCACTTTTAGAACGAGCCATTTTTAGAAAACACTACTGTAACATATAATACACAAAATCTACAGTTCCCACAAAAACCCGGACAATATAAACAGTTCAAAATATAGAAAATCGGAAGACGAACACGTTTAATCATAGCACGACCACATCTATATAATCCATAATATTCGCACGTGTTTTCTGTATTCTTCTTGTGTACTGGAAATACCTACTTGATCAGGAAATATACACACAAAGAAGTCATAACGTTCACCCAACGAAATGGTTTTTGTTGTTTTATTTTGGGTGCAATAAACAAAATTTTGGTGTCTAATCAAAATACTATTATTTCATTAAGACATATTTCTTGTTACATGCATTTTGTTGCACCAACAACAAATTCTTATTGAAGAAATAGCAAAACAAAAAAAATCATTGGGTTAACAACTATTTTGTCTTAAATTAATGTTGTAACAAAGTTTTATGTTTCAGTAACAAAGTTTTGTTTCAGTAAACAAAAATAACATAACAGCGACACTTTCATCCCTTAACCAAATTAATTCGTTGACTGTATTTAAATGCAAAACGTTGCTGAATCAACATTGTTTTTGTTTATTCAATGCATTAGCTTCTCTGAGTGTACAAGGTAAATAGCATTTATTGCATATATCGGCTAAAGGTGTACTGATAACATTCAACATTCTGAATCAGATTGCCTGTTACATTTCATATATCTCTAGTACGTTTGTTTGCCATGTAATTAATTATTTTGTTTGTTGGTGTTACAGGTTTAAGTAAAATTTATTCGACACTTGCAGCTCGGCTTGCTTCTAGAAATTTAGAAGGTGATTGTGCAGTAGATATAAGTTCTGCAGTACTGTGCACTTTGTTCGTATTTGCGTTTATTTTGTAATATATGTATATGGTGTGTGTAAACGTGTTTTTCTGGGCTTTGCTGCAATATTACCCAGCCGTAAGTAATATAGTATTATTAATTATCTCCCAACAGCCAATGGTATTCTGCCGGAGAAGCGATGATGGATCAGCACATCACAATCGCCGGATTCAATACGTGAACTCCGTACCATTGAGCCTATTTGCATTTGTAACTTTTGTAAAACTTTTAGCATTTTTTCCCTTATTGCGAAAGTTGGACATGCTATACTTATTACTATACTTCACTAGGTCCTATCAACTGATTTTCAAACAATTTTTTGTGTGCGCTGATCCTACAGATAAATACAGAATATTCAAAATCTACTCAGGAAGCTGTAAATGCAAACTTCCTTAAATATAATGTAGGAGTTTAGTAAAAGATGATTCCCTCACAATCAGAGGTCGACTGATCTTACTCCTTCCGCCACCGAGCTTATTAGTATTCATATACATACAGGGTGTCTGCTCATTCGCTTTCCTACTTTTAAGAGTATTAATTTCCCAACATGTAGAAAGTTTTCAAATAAGCGCGAAAAAAATAAAGAAAATGTTTTTAAGGCGATCTGTATACATACTGCAAGTGTGTGCGTGTGTATCTTCTACGTAAAGATACCCTCGACTGTATTAAGAAAAAATGCTGCATTATAAACAATCAAACGAATTGGAAGACGCTTGGAGCAGCTGTGTTTATATCGTGAAAATATGACGATATTTACCGCTGATAGTTCAGTGTTATTCGTTGTTTTCTTACAAGACTATGGCTTACCATAATAATCAATTAGTAGATATGATGTTAATTTATGGTGAATGCTGATAAAATAGTGCGAGAACCCGACGACGATATGCGGAACAATTCCGTAATAGACAATTACCGGCGCGAGCTACTTTAGTACAAGTAGTTCAACGATTAAGAGATACTGGACATATTGAACCACAAAGACGCGAAGGACCCGCAGAAGCAACAGGATTTTAGATGCAGAAGATATTATTGAAACTGTCGAAAACGATCCAACAGTAAGTACACGACAACTTGCGAGACAGTTTAATGTGTCTAATTATACTGTCTGGAAAACGTTACGAGAGGATCTAGTGCATCCATATCACTATCGTCGGGTACAATGTTTATTGCCGGCAGATTATCCAGCGCAGTGCAGTTTTGTGAGTGGTGACAGCAGCAACATTTACATAATGCACAATTATCATTTTATTTTGGGATGAAGCGAGCTTCACGCGAGATGATGTATTTAATTACCACAACACTCACGAGTGGCACATGGACAATCCCCGGGCAACTTGACCTGCTCACCATCAACGCCGATTTGCTTTAAATGTGTGGATTAATATCATCAATAATTACATTATTGGCCCATTTTTCTTACCGGCACGTTTGAACGGACAAATTTATATAGATTTGTTACAGAATCTTGTGCCGGGATTACTGGAAGATATTCCTTTGAATATTCGCGCATCGATGTGGTACCAACATGACGGGTGACCTGTACATTTCGCCCGCGTGGTGCGTGAACATTTAACTGATGTCTGAAGATCGCTGGATAGGTCGTGGTGGACCAGTGCACTGGGCTCCACGTTCGCCGGACTTAAATCAAGTTGATTTCTTCCTATGGAGATATTTGAAGGATAGAGTCTATAGAACACAAGTCAACGATATTGACGAATTGTGTGAACGTATTATTATAGAAACAGACCATACCTATGCGTCAACGTAATTTGTGTGAAAGTGTACGTGAGTCACTTATCCGTCGTGCGTGACTATGTATTCAAGAGAATGCTGGAAATTTTGAACAATTGTTATGATCGCGCGATCGGAAGAAAAACTGTCATTTACCAATTTGTATTAGGATATTTGGCAAACTAAGTGAATTGATATTTTCTTTATTATTTATGTGTACATAATGGACAACAATACACAATGGAGCTTTAAACCGCGCTTATGGATTATCGCACATCTGTTGGCGTGTAAATGCAATGCTATTTTATGAATGACCACTCTCATATTACAAAATGCGAACACAGACATTTTTATACAGGTCACTAGACTGCGTTTAAAATAACTAAACGGCAATTTCTTTTTATGTATTATTTTGTATCGTCATCCCCATGTGCACTATCTAACCTAAAAACGTTGACTTTTTTTAAAATACAACACTATTTCTTAAATTTTTTTAGGGATCTTGAAATATTTGACGTACATATACATATGTACATACTGTTTAAATTAAAACAAGGAATGAACAAACACCCTGTATATATGTATATTCAGATGAACGACTGTATATACATATGTATGTATATAAGTAGTTGGATCAAATGA
>SMLS01062024.1:0-54933 GCA_004785975.1 Popillia japonica | reverse complement strand
TTGTACTACCGGATGTCTGTACGAAGTTTTGATGAACTGCTAAATCTAATATCCGAAAAAATTACAGAAAAGATACAAATATGCGTGTGTCTATATCATCAGCAGAAAGATAGTTATAGCATGAAGGTAAGTGTGAAATCAAATATACATATTTTTAATGATTTTCAAATTATATCTATTATTTACAAATCGTAGAAACTATAAATAGACGTAACAGTGGAGATGTCACTTTGTGCCGATACAGAAGCTGGTGTTGTAGGCTGCACTTCTATGTCGCTTTTGGCGCTTTTTCTCATGGTAGCTTGCACCACTTGCATAATATATATACGAGGCTCCATAACTACCTCGTCACTCATTTTGTCAAGGAATGGCAAGATAGATGCTAGGAAAGCCTTGTTCCCCATTACGTCTGCACCGTTCTCCTGCCTTTGGAGCTCAACACTCTGCCGCAGGATGTCGGTTATTGCCCGGACGCTGTCATCGTCGTCTCTTTGAATTTTCCTTTTACAAGTTCCGGGCGGTGAGGTAGATGCATGTGGGGTAGGTCAAGTCGGCGTCAGAGTAGGTGGAGTCGGTGCTCGGAAACTGCCCGAACCTTCTTCGATGTCTCCGATCACTTCCTCCATTTCTTTTGCTGGGATGTCTCTATCTGGGGACAAATTTGTGACAGTTTCGCGATTTTCGTCGGAATGAATTAAAAACTATAACTGATCATAATATATGTAAGTATTTCTTCTTTTTTTCTGCATTTGCACCACTTTTTATATCTGTCTCCAATTTCCTTGTCTTAATAAATTGATCTCGCAGGAACTTCCATTTAGTTTGGAGTTCATTTTCTAACAATAAAATGTAAATCACGTTAATGATCTTCAATTGTATTTAAAATAAAAGTGGTTTAAATAAATAATACACTATATTATTTCCATCTCGCAGGTATGTAGCTACTGCCAGCACCTTTCCGAGTATGGAATATGAATTTCAAGTGGCAAGAAGTACAGTTCCGTATATTGTGCGTCAAACATGTCAAGCATTGTGGGAAGTTTTGCAACCAATTGAAATGCCTAATCTAACTGAAGAACAGTGGTTAAAAATAGCGGATGAGTTTTATAGTAGAAGTAAGTTTCCTAATTGTATCAGAGCTATTGATGGAATTCGTGTCGTGTGTCCCAGGAAAAGTGGCACGCAATGTTTTAACTACAAAAAATATTTTTTGATTATTTTATTGGCTTTGGCAGATGCAGATTATTGTTTCACAGCAATTTTGATGTAGGGTCATACGGAAGAGAAGGTGATAGTAATATCTTTAAAAATAGTGTATTAGGAAAAAAGCTATCCAAACAGCAACTAAATATACCAGATAGTGGTCCACTGTCGGCAACTAATAATCTAACCCTCCCTTTTGTAATAGTAGGAGATGAGGCATTTGCTTTGGCAGAACACGTATTGAAACCATATCCACGACTAAATTTAAATATAAGTCAACGTGTCTTCAATTATAGACTAGAGAGCACCTAGATATGTAGAATGCACATTCGGTATATTAGCAAATAAATGGCGAGTGTTTCACTCGACTATGCTGGTATCTGCAGACTTTGCTGGAGATATCACTAAAGCTGCTTGTGTTCTGCATAATTTCGTGTGCAGAAGAGATGGATATAACTTTGGCGATAGTTTAACAAACCCGATTATAGGTTTGGATGCTAAAAGTACAGGAGGGCCAACAGGCATTGCAATACGAAAACGTCTTGAAGAGTACTTCATGAACGAGGGATCAGTGCCATGGCAGTGTGAGAAAATTTAATTTGAAAACTATTCTAGCAACAACAAATATGTATAATTAGTGCATTTCAGAAAGAATTTGGTTCCCAAAACTGCTGAATAGAAGAAAATGGAGCAGAAATAAATAGAAACAATATCAAACAAAAGTAGTGTCATTTAACAAAGGCATTTGTGTGTATATTCCGTATGAATTCAAATGCAATTGTTTCAAAAATAGAACGAAGTGATTTTTAGTTTACTATGTTATTTCTTAAAAATAGTTTTGTCGTCTTAAAACGGGCAACACAATATTTAAAAATATATTTCACTAATGTTTTATTACAGAACTTTTTTTAGTAGATTTGAAGATGTTTGTGTTTATGTTTGTTTATCGCAAAGGATATGAAGTGGTTGGTATCGTTTCCCTTCACGCTGGTATATGTTATGTAAACATAGAAGGTCCCTACACATATCCCGTGACAATTTGATATTATATATACCACATAAAAAATATCTTGTAATATATTTTTTATTTAAAACTAAATGAATAATTATATATTTATACTACATACTTACATATAATGTTTTTTCTCCACCGGTAGTTCTTGTCAATTCTATTACATTATCACAGCAATTTCTTCCCATAATTTCAATTTTAAGTCTCTATTGCTATAATCTTTTAAGTTTATATTATACTATGCTGGTCGATTTTCTGCCGCATTCATAAAGTTTTCTGTATCAAACATCTTGACTGTACCGCAGCGTGTCTATCGTACTCGTCTAGATGAGAGCATATTTATGATTAAACGAGTTTCGTTTAGACTGGTTAAGGGTACGTGCACAACGGAGCTGTGATGCTAGCTGATAACCTAGATGATGGATCCCATGTGAAACTATAAGCGCTTATAGGTGTGCACAACGAAGCTGGGACACTAGCGTAAATTATAACCTTTTAACTCGTAGTTCTGGTCTGGTCACGATGTCAGGCAGTGATGTTTATTTTTGTTCATCGGTTACAAAGTGGTATTTTCTGCGGCATTTGTCATTTAGAGAATACCAAACTCACCCAATTAATAAAAGACGCCTAGAAATGGAAGAATATCACCACCTTTATCAAGAGTTGAAAGGATACCCTGATCACTTTTACGAGTATTTGAGAATGGAACCATCCACTTTCCAATACATTTTGAATAAAATTGAAAACAAGGTGGACAAGCGATGGGAAAATTAGTGTAGAAGAAAGTTTAGTTATTACACTGAGATTGCGTTGCTTTATCGATACCGGCTTTCTGCTCGTAGAAAGAATGGTAAAATTCATTCTAGTATCGAGTATCACTGCTATGAGCGATCATTCCGACTATACTCCCTGCTCCGATGTGCACGCGCACATCTAAAAGAACGATATAATTCTTACCTTCGATGATAGCCTGAATCTATCATCTAGGCTATCAGCTAGTATCCAGAGATATAGAGTAGGGAGAATGCTCGTATAACATGCGCGAATGTCTAATTTTGAAAGTCGCCATTTTTACCCTTCATACTACCAACTTACTTGGAATTCAATGTTGCAAACCCGTAGACTTAGCATTCCCTACAGAATAATCTACAGAATAATGGTATGAATAGTTTGTTCTAACCCATGGTTTTATTCAATTAAGTAATTTTCAATTGAACAAGCAAAGCTATGGACTCAAATTATTAAAATAATACATATAATTCAAGTGTATTATATTTAATTTCCCTAAAAACTTTCAAAATATTTGCTTTAGACTTAAATATTATCAATTTGAGTATTACAAATATTAGGCATACATTATTCTACTACTTTTAAACCATAGATAACTGTTTTAAACCACTCTTGCAATAACCTTCCCGTAAGAAAACGTAAGTAAAATTAAGAAATTATGCATGTATAATAAAATCAAATGATGAAAATTCTCTCTAAAACGCTTACGTTCTTACACGCTCTTACAGTAGACGGGATATTAAACAAATTCAAATTAATAACTGAAAATGTAAATGTAACCTCAAAAATAATAAATTGTTTTTCGTAAATTCAAAAACAAGCCGAAAAAAGTTATATATGCGTAACCTAGGTAACGCAAACTAAATCAAAATTTAGCTGCGCTGTGGTTTATGCGCATCCTTCCTACTCTTATCTCTCTGATTATTTTGTAGGGAATATTTCATCTATGGGTTTACAACCTTAAATTTTAAGTATGTTGGTAGTCTGAAGGTTAAAAATGGCGACTCCCAGTGTGTACATCAAAATTTCGATGCGCAGTGGTTTATGAGCGTTCTCTTTACTCTATATCTCTGCTAGCATCACAGCTCCGTTGTGCACGTATGTACCCTTAGGTAGTATGAGAGACTCGTTGCGATTATCGCGAGAATCGCTCTCGTCCCTCTCGTCGGAAAGAAGCAGCGAGAGCGTGGCGATTTCATCGCTCGTATAGTTCGCTGTATTTAAATAAATGATTTCCATTTCAGCGTGCAACTCGCTGCGATTTTCTCGCTCGTGTGGTTAGTTACTTAAACAAAAAAAATGTATAAAATCTCATATACGAAACTCTATTCATAAATTTATTATCACAATTTTCCTCGTTCACAAGTTAAAACTAGATAAAAAACAAATAATAAACTTTTTTCGCGTGTTATGCTCGACCTGACATGGAATTAACAGATATACTAAACATGCATACATTCGCATTTACAAGACATTCACCCAGCATATAGCTGAACCAATGTCAACCCTTTATACCACAGATACCTAACTCTGCAACATAATGCATATTTATCTACTAAACGATAGATGTTGCGATTATTTTGATTTGTTAATTATTTGAAATTTGTATTAAATTCAACCCCGGGATCACGAAACTCGCAACTCGATTCGAATTCTCCATGTTTAATCGAATACTTGAAAATTTTATTCACAATACTCGATTTCACGAATCCTTTCTTTTCGTAACACTGGATTGCAAGGGAGCTACCGAGTTGTAATGGCGGCACATGAGATCGTAACTCATTCTCTTTCTAATTCATCTTATTTCGAAATAAATGTCAATTTTATTCCACTGACAAAGTTGTAACGAAAATCAGATTACCTATATTGTAAAGGTTTTGGAATAAATTTGATCTTTGTTCGAATTGGAGTGTTATACATAATTGACCTAAAAAAGTGAAAAAACTATCGGGAAAATAAGATAAGTTAAAAAAGGTCATAAAAATACATATACTTTCTAATTCATTATTCGGTTTAGCAACAAAATGCTCCCAATTTGTAGGGAGCGTCTTCAGCGGCAGATATCGGTAGAATTTGCGATTGCAGAGAGACAGGAGAGTTCAAAGGGAAAGACAAAATCCATTTTTTGTACCAGATAATAGATTTACTGTATTATTTAGAATTTACAAACGTCTTGTTACAGAACTGATAGAATTGTTAACAGAACATTTATACAATAGGCGAAATATAATCCAATTCTACCTTTTATTTGAACTAATGTCGTCGTAAAGTAGATTTGCTTCCAAAGCGCGATGATAACCGAAACTTAAACGAAATTCATTCGATCGCGTATTGTGGGTAGTTCTTGGTTTGCGAATCGACTCGATCCTCGAAATCGTCGATAAAATTCGACCGTATTTCGTGATCCCGGGGCAAATTAGGTTATGTAGGTACAACATTAGCTTTATTTTTAATACACATAAATGACATTTATAATTAAAAGATTATGCAATCATTCTATAATACTCGTAGTCGAACAATTAGCTAATGTTTCAAATAAAGTTGTAGATGCAATTGATGATAAAATAAAAGGTTGACATTAGACATTTTCCGTCAACCACCAATTCTTTTAACGAAAACATCTCACAAAGATCAAGACATAAAAGGAAAAATAATAAAAAAATATAATACACTGCTGAAAATAATTGACGAGCATACCCTGTATAATCTGAATGCGTGGTTCTAGCGCAATGAAATTTGGTATAAAAGTAGTACTAAACTATATCTTACCCTCATGCGCAGAGCGCCGTAATCCTACTGGGATGGAATGCAATAATAACGAGAGTATCTCCCGAGAGCGGTGCGTACCATCGCTACACGAGGAGGCATGGAGTTGTGTGGCACTAAGAGCAATGGCCAACCCTGCCGCCCCAACTCCCCTCCATAGCTGCTTAACGTTAGCTGGATAAGCCGGATAACGTTGAAGTCTCCGACCGATCATATTCCAGACATGTTCGATCGGATTCAGATCCGCATAACGAGCCGGTCGTGGAAGCATTCGTATACGGTGCTCTTCCACAAACGCCTGTACTACACGTACGACGTGCGGTCGAGCGTTGTCGTGCATGTATAGCAAAAGTGGGCGTCGCCGAAAATAGGGAAGCACAACAGGCCGTAGCATCTTATCTCGTATCAGCGACCGGCATCGTCTATTCTACATGCAGCAGACGTGTACGTTTTCCACATGTAACAGCCCCCCCATACTATAGTGTCCTGCTGGCGGCGGATATGGCGTGGTTGATCACACTGCTCGAGTAGACGCTCACTAGGTCGACGACGAACCAAAATTCGCCCGTCACCGACGCCCACTTGGAATCTTGATGTGCCTTAACTCGGCAACTCATCGATGACTTGCGTTGATCCAAAGGTAGCGTGTGCGGCGGTGTCCAGGACTGAGTAGAAGCCGCTGCAACGTACGCCGTGCTCGTAGTCCACCTTCCACACTAAGGTTACGGTCATAGTAGGGCGATGAAGTCTTTATAATATATGCCCTGATAATGTAGCTTGCCATCAGGAATCCTTGAAGTACCTCTCCGAGATTGAACAAAAGACCAAAATTGTGAAGTGTCTGAAACTAATGATGACTCAACGTTTGCAATGTATTGTTTATAAGCTTCATGTATTTGAGACTTTACCAACACTCGCATATTCTTAAAACGTTGCAGGTCGTTAGGTGATCCAGACTTCTTGTATTTATCCAAATATTTACTTTTCAATTTAATATTCTTGATTATTTCTTTAGTGTACCAAGAAGGCTATACCATGAATGAGATCCCATTTGTTTCTGAAAAACCAAAATCTGTTGGGCAGATACGTTCATGAAAGCGGTTGGGATATAATACAAAATAATGGAAAAAAGAAGCTCGTATTGCGTTGGATTTATATAAAGTAAATTACAGTGCATTATTTGGCATTGGCGTGATTGTTGATTAAAGAACTGGGAAAATAATCTTCTTAAGAACAAAAAATAAATATTGCTTGTATGCACACGAGCTAAATTTCTGGAACGAGGTAAAAACTGAGACCAACCGTCTGCTGACATATAGACTTGAATAATTATAGAAGAGTTGCACGATTTGAAATACTTCTACCTAACTGGTGATGATAACAGTAATCTCATGAAAAAGTAGAGAAAGTCGTCCGTATGAGAACTAAGTGATGCAAAAAATTGAATGTGCCAGCCATTTACTGAAAAAAAGTAGATTAGTTTAAAAAATTACTGGATCTGTTAGGCAAAGAAATATTTTACATAATAGTATTAAAAGATTATGATTTGGCATTCAAGCAGTAGCTATCTTTGGCATAGAAAATAGTAAGTTGTTTTATATTGGAAAAGTGCCAAATCGCCAAGCAAAATGGGAAATGAAATCTTGGGGTTTGTATCAACAAATTATGGTCATAATTCATTCATTGGGGGTCATTTTTTTACGCAATTAAAAAGCTTTCCTATCTTGTAACCTACCCTACTATCTTTAATAATAAACAAGATCCTTAAGGTAACGGGCAAAAATGATTCCAGTGTATAGTGCTTCAAAAATATCATATAGTAAGAGAATATGTATGTTTTGCTTGTAGTATGCAAAACTCCTCTATATATACAACTGATTACATTATGTTATGATCTACTCTACCTTACTATGTGTTTATATGTATATGGCGAAGAAAAACTAAATACTTGCTCGGGTAATAGTAAATATACAAATTAACTTGACATTAAGAATAAGTGTGAATAAGGATGTATAATATGTATGGATTCTTTGGTCTGTTGTGTACTGCTACTGTACAATTTTAACTGTTTTTTAAATGTGATTACTTGTATAATTAAAGTTAACATTTACTACACAGTCAGGTAAAATAGTATTCCGTAATGAAATAATTTTGTGTTTAGGTAGAATCGGATGTATATGCGTTTAAAAAGAGAGAAGATACGAGCAGTGGAGAATTACAAAAGCGAATTTTGAATGGTGCGAAAACTCTCGAGTCTTTGGAGAATAAATTGGATACTTGCGTTAAGAGATACTGTACGGTTCTAGCTGAAAATCAGCGTCTTCGACAAGAAATCGAACTTTTCCTAAAAGAGAGGTTGGATTGTTATCAACACAAGTGATTATAATTAACGTTTTATGTTCTACAGGAATGTGTATAACCAGATGTATGAACGCCAGCTTAAAACATTAACATTGGGTAAGAGGTTAATGATCGATTTGATAGAACAGGCTTCGTTGGCATATGATCAGCGTGAAGAATGCGGTGAAAAACTACAAGCATTGCGAATTAGAGCACATAATGACTGTCTTTTGCACGTGGCGGTTAGTATTAACCTAATTATGACACTAACTACAAAATGCTAGGCTCCGCTGTCATAACCCTAATGTACATACTTAGCACTAACTTGCAAAATTCGGTGCTGCTTTTTGTGCTCACATATAAGAAAATGTACTATTATAAACTGTTGATTTTTATTTGCCGTAAGATGTGCCAAACAGTTTATGCTTCAATACTAAAATTAAATCCTGTTCTAATATCTTGTAGTTATTAGCTTATTGAATTCGCAAGTGGATAAATTGTATTAAAATTGACAATGTGTTAGACGAGTACTATGTAACTTTTACGATGATTTGGGAAATACTTACGTTTAAAGTGATCTACTTACAATCAGGAAACACACGTTGTAATTAACCAAATTATCCATTATGAACAATCAAATCGTGTTCATAACTGGCAATGACATAATTAGCCGATCTAGAGAATTCCTATTCTCCTTTGGTTCACTATAATATCAATGATAGATTGATTGATTGAAGTAATACTACAACGCAATCGAAGTTAGTAAAGTTACTAATTTAGTTTGCTCAAGACTCAGTTAGTCTTTGTGTCAGTTTGTTGGATTAGTTTAATTAGAAGTTATATGAAAAGTTATTACTTTTCACTCCACTTTAGCTTTACTTATGAGCTGTATTTTGAAATGCACGATGAAAAAGTTACAGACGCTGTAACTCGCACATCTGTAGCTAGTGAAGGAAGTATATAATGATATTTACTGGACCGGAGCCAGGTGTTGGTATTACAAAAAGTGTAGTAGGTGGTGCAATAAATGAGTGGATTGTGAAACAACACCAATCAAACTGGAACCATGTACCTGGCCAAGGACACAGCAAGCGAATGATGGAACGACCGTCAAAACGACTAACTGTTGAGTTACTTGGATTAACAAGATTCAGCTCGGGGCAGTATATATATACAGTGTGGTCATAAAGTTTGGAACCAAGCTTATAACTGCATTATTTTACATTTTTAGGAAAAACGCTCGGACAGGTAAAGTTTCTTTTTTAAAACGCCATCTTTTGACATACATTTTTTTTCTATGACGTCATTGGTTTTTAGAGTGATAACGTTATCAACCCTTTTTTTAAATGGCAACCATATTATTTTTTTATCGTTTCTGGTAGTCTCTATATCCTCCAAATAGTGATATAAAACAATTGGTATGTTGCATCACAATTTTTTTTAAATAATATAAATTTAGAAAAAAATAAGAAAATTTTATTTTTGTACAAAATTAAAATTAAATAAAAAAAAAATACATCTGAACTTAAATTTATTGTAACAGTTAACGTAAATTTTCAAAATGGACCCCACCAACAAACTGACCCTGTCTCAGCCGAGTGTAAACACTTCGTATACTCGCCTCAATTATGTCTGGGGATATTTGTGTAATTTCTACGCGAATTCGTTGTTTTAAATCTTCTAAATTCCTTCGGTTTGTTAAAATACACTTTCGATTTCAAATAACCCCACAAAAAAAGTCTAAAGTTTTTTTCACACTTCTGTCTTGTGTGAGGACTTATATATTCTTCTTGAACAAAGCGGATCGTAAAAAGCACATGTACTCATATTACTATGCAAAAGATTTACAAAAACAAAAACACACACTTTTCTGCAAGATATTTCTTTATGACATTCTTTCTTCTTTTTATACAAATTATGTACAACAATAATATTTTGAACTTGTTTCTATGGCGACAACATTGTTGAATTACTTACTTCTATTTTTGACGTTAAATTTGTTAGACATTGCGTAAAAATTGTTCATTTTCGCTAATATAAAAAATGGCACATTTATCTGAGCGAGAAAGAATCGAAATTTTAATTATGGTTGGGTATGGGGACAGACAAAGAACACATGCAGAAGCATGCGAATTGTTTAACCATGAACATCCTGATAGACCTCCAATTGCCAGGTCTACGGTGTCAAAACTATTTGGAAAGTTTACCGAAACTGGATCCGTAAAAGATCGACCACGGCAAGGTAGACCTCAAGTAGGAGAAGATGTGAAATTAAATGTGCACCAGACAACTTGCGTTAGCCAATCAGGTGGTTCACACATTTGTCGTCAACTTATTTAAAAAAGAACACTATTATCCTTACAAAGTTCAACTTGTACAGGAATTACATGAGGATGACGAAGATCGTCGACTGCAGTTCTGTGAAGACGTACTGTTACGTTGTGACCAATATGCAAATTTCTTGGAAAACATCGTCTTCTCTGATGAAGCTACGTTCTGCCTAAATGGATGTGTTCATCGCCATAATTGCAGATATTGGTCGCAGACCAATCCGCATTGGACTCAAGCGTGTCATACTCAGCGCAGAGGAAAAGTTAACGTATGGGTTGGAATGATTGGACGACACATTTTAGGACCATATTTTTTTGAAGAAAATTTGACTGCTATGCAATATTTAGAATTTTTCAGATTTGAACTGGTTCCAGCACTCGCTGTTATTTTCCCAAATCACGAGGATGGTGATGTACCCCATCCAAATATTTGGTTTCAACAAGATAGGGCACCTCCTCATTATGGTGTAGAGGTTCGCCACTATCTTGACGAAATATTTCCTAATAAATGGATTTGAGGGAGAGGCGCAATAGAGTGGCCACCTCGTTGAACAATTTAGAAGATTTAAAACAACGAATTCTAGTAGAAATTACACAAATATCCCCAGACATAATTGAGGCGAGTATAAGTGTTTACACTCGGCTGGGACAGTGCCAGTTGGTTGGTGGGGTCCATTTTGAAAATTTACGTTAACTGTTACAATAAATTTAAGTTCAGATGTATTTTTTTAATTTAATTTTAATTTTGTACAAAAATAAAATTTTCTTATTTTTTTCTAAATTTATATTATTTAAAAAAAATTGTGATGCAACATACCAATTGTTTTATATCACTATTTGGAGGATATAGAGATCTACCAAAAACGATAAAAAAATAATATGGTTGCCATTTAAAAAAAGGGTTGATAACATCACTCTAAAAACCAATGACGTCATAGAAAAAAAATTGTATGTCAAAAGATGGCGTTTTAAAAAATAAAATTTACCTGTCCGAGCGTTTTTCCTAAAAATGTAAAATAATGCGGTTATAAGCTTGGTTCCAAACTTTATGACCACACTGTATATATAACCTTTATTGGATAAAAAAATTCTATACAGACTATACGTGACGATTCTTACAGTAAACAATATACATGTGTACGTACCATACGTACATAACAAAAACAAAGCTAAATTAATCCACTACCACACAAATAAAAAAAAATCAAATCAAAACAAATGACCGGAATCCAAACATAAGCCAAACGAAACCAAATACCTCCCCCTCCCCTCTCAATCACTCTATCCTCCTGCTCCTGCACAGTCTCTTTCCATTCACAATCGTTCGCATAAACCTCCTACCATCACCTTTCTCGTTCAAACATCGATCGTCTCCAATTACTCGCTTCCATTCTCTCTTCATCACTCCACCACAACGTCTACTAGTCTACTAGTCTTTTCACCGCATTCACCCTCATCTTCTCTTTATGACTCTAACACAATACAATCCTGGGTCGACCTTTCCACACCCAAACACGTCTTGACATACATTAATTGCACTCTTTCTATTTCCTTCTCCTCACTCACCCCCCATATGTCACTTCCATACAGTAATATACTTTTAACACATGCCTCTAATACCACCATTCTTGCTTTAAACGAATCTCTCATTCTCGCTCCCCATCTCTCCCAAATCTGCGCCATAGCCATTTTTGCCTTTTTACAAACATACTTCACATGCTCATTCGTCCCGTTCGTCTCACACATCATGTATCCTAGATACCTAAACGTTCTCAGTCTCTCTATCTTTTCTCCCTTCCATTCAAACTGTTCCTCCCTCGTTTTCCTTCCTCCTTTCTTAAACATCATCAACTTTGTCTTCCCCACATTCACACGTAAATCTCTTCTCTCAAAGAACCTCTCCAACCTGACAATCATACCTTTCATCTCTCCCACCGTCGCCACACACAGCACATCGTCAGCGTACGCCAGACACCACACTTTCTCCCTTCCTAACACCATCCCTCCATCCTGGGCTAGCTGCAACATCTCTTCCATTCTCGCCACATACATGTTAAACAAGATTGGACTTAAGGAGCAACCCTGCTCGGGGCAGTAACGTGTCTACTAACAGGGCACGGCTGTCTAAGAGGTCATGTGCATAAGATGGGGATTTACAAAGATGAACCCTTATGCAGACTATGTAATGAGGAGGAAGAAACAGCCTCCCACATTCTCTTCGAATGCGCAGCACTAAGCCAACGAGAGATTGCTATGCAAGGCGCATTGGAATCACCGTTGGAGAAAGATTTGCCATACAGGCTCTTGAACCTAATCAAGGGAGCTAACGTGTTTGAGTAAAACAAATCAATGTAGGAATAGGGATGTTAAAAGACCGTCCTACGCTGATCAAAATCAATCAATCAATCAATATTCCTAATAATTCTATAGTTGGATTGGTACATTTTGCTACAATGAAATATTTATGCCATTAGTTTATTTTGTAATATGTAACCGATACAAATTACAAAATGTATATTGTTGTACATTACAGTAAATGTAAAAAAATATCGTAAATAAATTATTTTGGTATCTTCTAAAATATGTTTTTTTAATAGGATATGCGGGAACTCATCAGACAATTAGATCATGGAACTAGTCTCCAAGATTTTCTAAGCGTGAAAGGTCAAAGACGAATACTGAAGGATCTAGAGAAGAAAGAGCAGCAGAAGAAGCAACGAGCAAGGGAACTTCTCGAACAAGAAGTTTTGCATTACAAGGAAACTTTAGCGAAAATACAAGAGTTAGCTGGAGAGGAAGATATTTCGAAATTAACTGCACAGTTTATTAAGCAAGAAGAGGAAAACTTTGCTCTTTTTAATTACGTTAACGAATTGAATTATGAATTAGAAGCTTTAAGTGACAATATTGTGAAGCTCCATGAAAATATTGGTGAGTTTGTCGCTGATATCTTGAGACTGTATTTTGTTTTGATGGTTGCTTGGCAATGAAAGTTCTTAAAAAGGAGGGAAAATAATGGGTTGTTCATGTAATGCTCGTTTTTACAGTTGTAAGCATAAGATATGTACCTAAGTAATACTAGTTAGAGAAGTAGATTCTCTGTGTTCATTGCTATTTTATTGTGCAATAGCAGCCCTTCAAATTACTCTCATCTTATAACTTTCGCTTTACATCAGAAACCTTTTTATGAGAAAACCAACTCACTACTTATGAAAGTAGTCATGAGAAAATCGCAGCGCTCACTACAAGCTAACTTCACGGGGACTCACGAAAATATAAAAATTGGAATTATGTAATTGTAATGCATTGTTTCTCCATACATTATATAAATTATTTCTAGTAGTGTAGTACTTCTACTTATAGTAGAAATCGTCGTGAAGTTTTCTTTGTCATAAATCATAAATATTTTGTTCTTCTGGGTTTTCTGTGAAAATATTGAATACGCAGAAATGCTTTGTAGACATTATCACACATATACAAGTATCGGTGGTCCAGTCAAAACACTTTGCAAGTGTCGGGTGATATTCGGACTGACTATAGACTGAATATGGTTGTTGCTCTAAATACTCTACTGTACATGTACTGTAATAAATTTATACTTGGTATCTACCAAAGTTAAAAGCATTATAATATTTTCTTTTTTGCAATTAAACTAATACGATGCAGCACTTCTCACTTGCACTGATTTCTTAAGAATTTTGACAAATATGTGTAAAACATGACAAAATACATTTACCAAACTTTGATGGCTATATGATGTCTAATTTTTGATACTTAATTTCCTATCAAATTTCTTATCAAAGCTGACATCCTCTAAAACGGACTTTAAAGGTTTGGGTGTTGCGAAATTTGTCTCCCCGTGGAGGGTTTCGGGGGTTGACGGTGTCATAGTTAGAAAAATCTACATAGTACAAATAAAAATAATATGCACAAGATATACTTATAAAACTTGACGTTTTGCGGCGAATGTAAGTGGCTTCTTCAGGAGCAAAGATTGTATCGGGGGGAGAGGAGAGTACCAGAACATCACGGTAACTCGAGGTGTAAACCACGCTAGAGGCGAAAACCTAGCCTTGTTTACTGTTTCATTAAAAAAGGTTTTTATAGTTGTTAAAATGAACAAGAAATGATAATGTGTGATAATGTCTTAATAAAAGATATTTAGTATTATTATTGCGTCCAGAAATTGCAAAACATACACAGTATATACAGCGTTAGTAAAAAGTCCCGGAACGGTCGAATAACTTTGTTATTTGAAAATTATGATTTCTGAAATTTGGTATGGGGGTATAGTTAATACAAATGCATTTTATGCAATACAGTTTATATTTTTTTCACTTCCGGTTTAATCGGCAATACGTCCAACTTTTTTTTTTAAACGAAACGCCCAGATTTTTTTAACACTTTTGAATGCAAAATAAAAAACTACGTTCAGGAAATATTAAGATGTTTATTTTTATTCAAAAGAAAACAGTTAAAAAATTAAAAAAGTGTCCTAATACAGAAAAAACAAGGTACCTTTGAAAAAAGTTGTTGTTTAGTGTTTGCATTCTTTTTGACGTCACATTTGACAATTTTAAAAGCGTTTTAACTTTCGCATCGCTATAAATTTACTTATTTTAGACATTGACACATTTGAAAATGGCAGTAAAACTTACTGAATCGGAACGAATTGAGATATTAATGATGCGTGGGTACGGTGATCGTCAACGTTCTTTTGAAGAGGTTCGTATTTTGTTTAATACTGTTTATCCGGATCGTCACATTAGTAAAAGTACGGTATGCCGAACAATTCAAAAGTTTGAAGTCTTTCGTCAGATGAAGGATTTACCTAGAAGGGGACGTCCATTAACAGCAACAGATGAAGAAACTAGTTTGAATGTGTTACTTACAGTGGAAGAAAATCATCACGTGTCCACAACAGAATTAGGTCAAATTCATGAGATTTCTCAAAAATTTGCTCATAAGATTCTTAAATCAGCAGCAAGAATGAAATAAGAATAAAATGTATCCCGTGCATGAGTTAACTGAAGATGATCCAGATCGTAGACTACATTTTTGCGAAACAATGACGGAATTGATCGAGCAGCAGCCTAATGTTTTAGATCACATCATTTTTTCAGATGAGGCAACGTTTTGTCTCAACGCCACTGTGAACAGACATAATTGTCGCTACTGGTCAATTGAAAATCCGCATTGGATTGAAGAAGTCCATACACAGCGTCCTCAAAAGGTGAATGTCTGGGCTGGTCTTGTTGGAAACAACATCATAGGACCCTGTTTTATAAGAGGAAATTTAACTGGCAACGTCTACTTAAATTTATTGCGAATGAGGTTGTTCCAGCACTTGCGGCCCTCTTTCCAAATGCAAACATAGGTGATCACCCTAATGCACATTTTTGGTTTCAACAAGATGGAGCTCCCCCCATTTAGCCCATAATGTCCGCGATTATTTGAATGAAATTTTTCCGGAACGTTGGATCGGACGTAGAGCAGCAATCGAATGGCCAGTACGTTCGCCAGATCTCTCGCCATTAGATTTTTTCTTTTGGGGTCACTTGAAATGTCAAGTGTACAAAAATCGTCCCCATAATCTTGAACAATTGGAAGAGAGAATAGTTCAAGAAGCCAATCGCATCACTCCAGAACAAATAAAAAATTCAATAAGAAATTTTACTGACCGTTTACATTTTTGTCAAATTGTAAATGGAGAGCATTTTGAACAATTATTGTAATCGCAACCTGAATAGACAGGTATCTTGATTTTTCTGTATTAGGACACTTTTTTAATTTTTTAACTGTTTTCTTGTGAATAAAAATAAACATCTTAATACTTCCTGAACGTAGTTTTTTATTTTGCATTCAAAAGTGTTAAAAAAATCTGGGCGTTCTGTTTAAAAAAAAACGTTGGACGTATTGCCGATTAAACCGGAAGTGAAAAAAATATAAACTGTATTGCATAAAATGCAGTTATATTAACTATACCCCCATACCAAATTTCAGAAATCATAATTTTCAAATAACAAAGTTATTCGACCGTTCCGGGACTTTTTACTAACGCTGTATAATATGTATTCAATTCTAATTAAACTAGTAAGGCTTATAACGCCTATAGGTATAATCGGTGTTATGCTACTGTAAATAATTTAGATGCAGAGAGAATAGTGGCAAAAAATAAATTCTAAAAACGGTTACCGTGAGGAATAAAAGGGTTGATTTGTTTCTCATTTTATAATTGGTTCTAGTTGAATATATGTTGATATATGATGAGACTCTTAGCTTCAAGCTCTCTGAAGCTGAGGATATTTTCTCCGTTCTTTTGATAGTTCCTACCTTTATACTTCTAATTTTGAAATATTAAATATTAGTTAATCATAAAGAAAAGTCTTGAATAAAGTAGATAATCAAATTTTACAGATCAACAAAAAGAAATTAGTGAGAAAAGAGCGGAAGAACAAAAGGATACCATCGATTCCTTAAAAACTGAATTGTTAGCTGTTCAAGAGGAGGTTAATAACATTTAAAATATTAAACTGAATAATTAATTGAATATTTTTTGAAGGAACAACGGAAGAAAGATATTTCACTACAGCAAAAACGCGAATTGCAGCATATTTTGGAAGGTGTTGAGGTTCTTTTTAATATGGTTCGATGTGATAATACTCCCATTCTAAATTTGCTACGTAAGTTCCTTTTTTTACGGCCATTAATTTAATCTCACGGTGCGGTTAAAATACCTAACCATATCACTCACTTTGGGAATCAAGTTCTAGTGATATTTCTTTTTGTTGTAATTTATGCTCATCAGCTCTCACTTCGCGTGTATTGTGAATGCAAATCAGTATCTGATAAGCAGTTTAGTCGGTTAGAATTTGCTTGCACGCTATTGTAACCTGAAACACATTTGAATCTTGTACTTCAAGGTATAATTTTGTAAATGTTGTAATCAAGTAAGTGTAAGTTTCTATTTTAGAATAATTATGCCAATAAGCAAGAGCGGCAAAAAATGTCCACCAGTCACGGCATGCCACAGCAATTGAAAGAGCTATTGAAACAATCAATTCATCCATAGAAACTAGGATATCTATTCGTGAAGCAAGCACAGTTTTAGAACTATTAGGAAACCCGAAGCAACCAGTTTGTCAAGTTGTACGAGCTTCAATAAAACGAACATAAGCTGCTTCTTTAATAATGTAGAAGATGTTCACAGGCGATTTGGCCCTATACCTCCTGAACGGATTTGGAACACAGATGAAACTAAGCTTACAACCGTGCAAAAGGCAAGCAAAGTTGTGGCACCAACAGGATGCGTGAGCTCCGCGGAACGTGGACAACTGTTTATGTTAATTACGGCAATAAACGTAATAAGCAACCATATTCCACCACTGCACATTTTCCCAGGGTCAATTACAAAGAATTTATGATTCAGGGCGTACCACTGGACACCATCGAACGGGGAAATTCTGAAATTCTTCCGGCAGGAACACCGACTCACTTTTTCCTGGATTTCTGAAACACTTTAATGCCCATGCTAAGTCCTCGAAAGACCAACGCGTTATCCTTTTTTGGACAATCATGAATCGTATTTGTCAGTAGGAACAGTGGGTTATGCTGCCGAAGTGGGAATCATATTGGTTACATTTCCACCCCATATGTCGCATAAACTCCAACCTCTCGATCTGACAATATTGGGACCACTCAAAACTTTCTACAATCAAAGCGTTGATGCTTGGCTTATTAACAATGCAGGGAAAACATTTGATATGCGTCTATAGGGTAGTAGAGGCTCTAGGAACTGCTCATTCTAAAGTGTTTAGCACCAACAATACTGTAAGTGGATTTCATTCGGCTGGCATCTATCCACTTAACAGGAACATATTTTCTGAAGAAGATTTTCGGTCTTCTTACGTAACGTATCGTGCTGCCCCGGAATCCGTTAAATTAATTTCCAATTCTAATAAACTATGCATGCATACCCCTCCTCCTAATCCACATACAGTTGACAGTGAGACGTTAATCGCACCAGATGTGATTCAGCCCCATCCAAAAGCGACAGTAAGAAAAGTTAGCAATAGAGGAAGGAAAGCGGGTAAGATACGGATAAAGACAAAGACTCCAGAACAAGAGGAAATTATAAGAGAAAAAGAAACAGAAAACCGCAAGAGATAGACGGAGTATAAAGACGGTGCAGAAAAAGCTATGTAGAAGTAGTACTGGAAAGATAAAGGCAAAGACAGCGAGGATTATAATGATGAAATAACTATTTCGGAGTTTGTTGCAGAAGATACCTAAGTGGCAGAAGATCAAAGTGTGTTTGAAAATCCTACTAGTGCAATTTTCACAAAAGAGAGGAGTCACGACACACTTTGTTGGCCAAATTTGTTCTAAAGATCAAAATTTAATCTAATTTCAAATAAAATTCTGCACATGTTTTGCTAATAGCAATAAATTTATTTTCAATTCTGAGGAAATATTTGATGTCTGCGTAGAAGACATAGTAAGGAAGCCACCTAAGGCAGTCGGCCTTTGTGGATCAGAACATATAAAGCGTCAGTGATTTCGGAAATTACAATGTTATAAAGGTCTTTTTTTTAATGAAAACAAAATCATTTTCACTTACATTATTCTTGTTTTACTTACCTAATCATTCCTTATTTGTAAATGATATTATGATATGGAAGCTTTTGTTTCAAGGTACAAGATCTACCATTTTAAGGTACACGATGGTCTTGTACCTAGAAACATTTTTCCAAAAAAAAGAGTGTTTGTTGTGTTGATTAGTATTTTCACATTAGACTGTAGGTAAATAACAATTAAGATGAAGTGCTATGAAGTCAAAGTGTCACTGCTTTTTTTCTGTTTATGGTCCAAAATTTAACTTTTAATTAATGCAGTTTAGTTTTATTAACCAGCTAACTTTCGTTAATTTAAGTAAATATTATATTGGCATCATGCGTTTGAATACCACAATCTACACAGATTTGGTTATATCAACTAGCAATAAGTCGGTCTTCCTGTATATGTACATATTTAAGAATCAGATAATCAAATCAGTTGCGGTGGTTCGTTTTGGACTACGCACACAGTAGATCTTATCTAAGAGAACTTATATTAAGAGTCGTGTAACATTAATTTTGTTTTGTTTTAGAGGGAAGTAGCAACATAAATACTTACAATGTAATGGTTTATCTAGGAATCTTGGAAAACAGAGTAAATGAGTTGGTCCAAATTGCAAATTACAAGGAGAAAGTGGTAAGTTGAGTCACATACACGTATTTATACATCCTTCGTAGAACTTATTTTTAACAACACTGTCAGCTCTAGTTTACATATGTCTTCTTTTACTCATTTTATCCTGAAAATAAAAGTTGAAAAACTTTTCGTAATTTTCCTCTGCTTTCTTAAGGGTGTTTGGTATAAAAAAATAACTTGTTTATTACTGATTTTTTCATGTGCAATAGAATTTAAACATATTTTTAGTATGTTACAAGGAATAAAATAAAAGTATAAAACGAAAAATAATGACTATACTTACGAGTTAAAAAAGTCAACATCTTATTTCAATCTCAGACCCATTGATAATGGTCCAATAGAATGAAGATTTTAAATATTCATGTATAAGATATACGTCTACATCTTGTCAAAGCTATTTAATCAAAAAAGAAAATATTTATGGAAATAACATGTTTTGAAAGCCGCGTAGAAAATGACATTAACATAACTGCTGCACAACGTATTTCCGACAAGGTGCGACTGCACACTTCTTATTACCGAGTCGCTCAACAGTTGTCTACAGAAGGAACTGTAGAGCCAAGAAAACGTAATCGCCGAAAAACAATTGCTGGAGAAAGTAATGAAATTGCGGTATTAGCTGCAGTAGCTAAGAATCTGCACATTAGTACTCGAGAAATAGCTCGCAGATCAGGAATTTATCAGCCCGATATCTCCCAAATATTGAAGCGTAGGAAATATCATGAATTTCCATTAGTTTCCATGCATCAACAACTTCGTGGCAAAGATTCTCAAAATCGAGTGAGATTTTGTCAATGGGCGCTTCAACGGATGCAAGATAATTCCTTGTTTTTGCTCGAGTATTATTTTATCACGGTACGGTAAATCGGCACAACATGCATTGCTGTAGTATTGAAAGTCCCCATTGGTTGCGCCAAGTTGAACATCAATATCCTTGGAACTTAAATATTTCGTGCGAAATAAGTGGCAATAAGCTTATTGGTTCATAATTTACCAATAGACTTAAATGGTGAAACCTAGCGAAACATTTTGCAGAACTTTCAGTGTTACTTGAAATCTTCTCTTTGTCGTACGACAAACAATGTGGTTCCAAAATGACTGCTGTCGAATACATTGTTCAAGAAAAACACGAGAACTATTAGATAGAGCCTATAATCGTCGATGGATCGGAAGAGCTGGTCCAGTGTCTTGGCCTGCAAGATCGCCAGAACTTACTTTCCGTATTTCTTTTGCGGGGCCACTTCAAGTCTGAAGTTTATACAGAAGTGCCAACCACGAGGGAAAACATGATTGAGCTAATTACCAATGCTTGTGCAAGGGTTACGCCTGAAACACTTTTAAGTTGTGTGCAATCATCCCGAATACGAATAAATAAATGTATCGAAGTGGAAGGACATATTTTCTGAAATGGGTATAATAAAGGAAAGTTATTCGTTGTTGAATGACTTTTTGAAATGTGATTTTTTTAATGTTAAAATAAAAAAAAAATCGACAAAATCGAAAAAAAATAATGTTTTCTCTTTTTTGAGTATTTTTTCTAGACGTTTACAACAATGTTTTTTGGGATTACAGCGCAATTTGTTACGAATCGAAAAAAGTTTCAGACAAAAACTACAGAAAACTACTAGTTCAGCACCGTTCAGTGAACCCCCTAGTACATTATAACAAATATTATCTTACCTTTATTTGATTTCAAGCAGTGTTTTAGAGATATTCCGTTGTGTTAAGATAAAAAACTCACCCAGTATGTATGTATGCAACGAATTTTGTAGGCATACACGATTTATATACTAAAATTCGTGACAGTTACTGGCAATTTTTGCATCTTGTATTTGCTGTTTCCGCAGAAATAGAAATTTAAGCGAGTAAATTCTGTCGATGTCATCCTGATGCCCTGTATAATGGACGTACTTACGTATGTACAGTCTGTTTCAAATTAAATGCGAATCGAGGATGTTGTGTGCAGTTACCCGATTCGCGGTGCTGTATTGTGGGTGATCTATACGTTTTCATACATAGTGATGCGTAGTTCACGATTTTTGGCGTCTAACATTCACGTAATATCTCAATTTATACTTTAGCTATATTGGTTTTTATTATTTTAAATGCAATATATATAATTGTCGTCATTTATAATGAATCAAAACATCGTTATCGATAGAATACAAAGTATTGTAAAATATATCGTGTAACTACACGTATTTGCAGATAAACTTGAAAACTAGATATGTTCTTGGTTGATAAAAGTAGAAAAAGTGGTTTTCGCACATATTAATACATTTCATGGTATATGTAAATATAATCTTGTCTGTAGTCTCATTATTATAATTTCAAATACTACGTAATACCGTTGATTTGTAATACGTTTGATTGTCGTAACGATCGAACAGAGCATTATAGAGCTTCTCCAATGGAAAATGTGTGTTATTATTTATTATTAAGTATTAAAATTAAACATATTGTGTAGATATCTGTTAAGAGATAGTGGTCTCCTAGAATAGCTTCCTTAAATGCGGAATGATATTGTATTAGAAAAATAGCATGCGGATATTTGAATCGGGAATCGATGACACGTCATCCTTTAAAATCTCGAGTACCTAAATAGTTGCTTCTTTCTAGTTACGCACAAAAGAATGCTTGCGTAGCATTTTCATATTACAGTGAAACCTGCGTAAGACGGACCCTTGATAAAACGGAAAACTGTTTAAGGCGGAAAATTTTTATAGTCCGGAATCGTCCTCGTAAAAAAACATAGCAACTGTACCTTTTTAAAACGGAACCTGTTTAACGCGAAACCGTACTAATAAATTTAGACCAAAAAGTATTGTGAACCTCCATAAAACGGAATCGATTTCCACCATAAATAACAGAGTTTACATGCTTCAAATGACCGGCAACGGTCTTTGGCTTGATTTACGATTAGAAAACAGACCATTTCTGACGGTCACCTATGAAGGAAACACTTTGTCTATTGAAAAATGTATCACACGTGTGGATTACTAGTTAAAACGACTCAATAGAAAGACGGAATACAAAGGGAATACACATAGTTGTGCACACATGTTCGATCTTTTGTCGGACGTTGATAAAGTAACGTTCATACATATATGTATTTATATCAATAAAATAAAATAGGTATGTATCAGGATACACAGATAGAGGTATGCCGACGCGCATCTTATGCATACGCCATTGCGAAGCATTAATTGTAAAATACAAATCCCGCCTACAAAACCAGCGATTTTAACCTTTCTTGAAATAAATTTGAAATGTAATTTCCTTCGCACTGACGTCATGCGCGGCCTAGACGAGTTTAAGATCTGAAAAGAGCATACCTGTTTCTGTGTATCCTGGTATGTATGTATAAATGTGTTCATTTTTCTGCAATATGATCTAGATACTTGCCTATTTTGTCTTAGAACTTTAGCAAATTCGTTAAAATTTTGGAATTTCACGCGTTGGTATGCTTTAGATTGGACGGTTGAATGAAACATTAGAATTTCATATTTTAATACATATGTATAATAACCTGAGTAAAACGGAAACCTGTGTATAAAGGAAAATATTTTGGTCCCAGTCGATTCCGTTTTAAACAGGTTTCACTGTACCTTTGTTTACCACAAACAATTCGATTATTGATTGCGTAGTGTTTTAGCTGTTATTTAGAAATAGAACGGCTTTAATTTGGTATTTCCCTGATTTTAACATTTTGATCCGAAAGCTTGAAGGGAATCTTACTGTAGACAAACTTTATTTACATATGTGCCTAAAATAGTACTTGCGGCGTCTTTGTAATATTTGTGGCAGATGTAAATTGGAGACAGAAGATTCTATATTGTTAACTTAATACCATATTTGAGCATACAGTTTCCAGGGCGCAGAGTTTTACTATTTTTTCTTAAGCTGTAGAAATTCCGGTGTTAAGATTCAGCCTTTTAATTAATCAGCAGACGAAGATAAATGCCGCGTCTTCTCCGACAAAAAGCTATTTCGACAGAAGATAAAGCAAAATTAAACGCACTGCTGCAGATAAATATAGCAATAGCCGCCATTGCCGATGAAGTTGGTTTTTCATCAGAAAAAAATCACATTGTCCCAATTATGACCGATATTTGTTTGAGCAAAGGCCAATCTACAGTTTGCGTGCCTTGGCGTGAAATTTGGCTTTTGGGCAGCATCTCGACTCCACAAGCCTGCGTCTCTCAATCGTCTCCATACAGTTTGCCGAGAACAATTCAAATTTAAACGCTGACCAACAGTTCTTGTGGAAGTAAATGGATGCTCGTCAATAAAATTTCTTATATTAACCAAATCTTCATCAGCGACAATTCGTTTTCTCCCGCAATTATTCTTGCGTTTGTTAGCGAATGGATTCTGCTCTTTCTCAAGTTTCTGTTGCCAACGGTATACTTATGATACCTCTAGATAGGGACAAAATTCAGCATTGCATAAATGCTAAGTAATAAGTAGTACTAGGGCGAAGAAGATAGTAACACTGTTGATTTTGGCTTAAGGAAAACAGTAAAGGAAAAACTTTTGTGTAAGACCTTTGTCAGCACATATTCTCATCTACTGACCTTCCGACCATAACCTATGTTACGCCGCACCGGTTAACCACCCGGTTAATCAATTTGAATGAAACCGGTTCAATATTTGTGAATGAAATACTGCTTATATCATTGCATTAGGAACTACAAAAGACTATTATTTACTGATAAACCAACTTCATCGGCAATTGCGGCTATTGCTATATTTCTCTGCAGCAGTGCGTTTAATTTTGCTTTATCTTCTGTCGAAATATCTTTTTGTTGGGGAAGACCGACACGGCATTTCTCTTCGTCTGCTGATTAATTAAAAGGCTGAATCTTAACACCTGAATTTCTACATCTTGAGAAAAAAATAGTAAAACCTTGCGTCCTGGAAACTTTATGTTCAAAAATATTATTTAGTGAACAATATAGAATCCTGTGTCTCCAATTTACATCTGCCACAAATATTACAAAGACGCCGCAAGTACTATTTTAGGCACATATGTAAATAAAGTTTGTCTACAGTAAGATTCCCTTCAAGCTTTCTGATCAAAATGTTAAAATCAGAGATATACCAAATTAAAGCCGTTCTATTTCTAAATAATATATAAAACACTACGCAATCTATAATCAAATTGTTTCTGGTAAACAAAGGTATACTGTGTCCCAACAGTGGAGAGTATCTTTATCATGTGTGACATATAATTGCTCTTGTTTACCATTAATGCGAAATAAATCCTGGGAGTAGCCGAATAGATACATTCCAGATCTATTATTTATAATTTTCTCTAAAATTAAAAGCGAATAGTACTGCACACATACACTTATATAATTGCATGATCCGGAGTTTTAAATACAAAAATAATTTTTCTTGTTTAACATAATATATAATTCCATAAACATTTTTGTATGGAGCTTATCCCAAGTATTATTTAAAAAAAAAAGCTTCATCTCATTATTTTTAGTCAATATACAAAAACATCAAACGACAAATTTGATTATTAAAGATAGCCATTCTCAACACCATAAAATAATAGCATTTCTATATAATATGAAAATGCTACGCAAGCATTCTTTTGTGCGTAACCAGAAAGAAGCTACTATTTATGTAGGTACTCGAGATTTTAATGGATGACGTGTCTGCGATTCCCAATTGAAATATCCGCATGCTGTTTTTCTAATACAATATTATTCCGCATTTAAGCAAGCTACTTCAGAAGACCACTATCTCTTAACAGATACCTACACGAAATGTTTAATTTTAATAATAATTAATAATAACATAGGTTTTCCATCGGAGAAGCTCTATAATTCTCTCTTTGATCGTTACGATAATCAAATGTATTACAAATCAACAGTGTTACGTAGTATGTATTTGAAATTATAATAATGAGACTACAGACAATACTTTTTCTACTTTTATTAACCAAGAACATATCTAGTTTTCAAGTTTACCTTCAAATACGTGCAGTTGCACGATATATTTCACAATACTTTGTGTTTTATCGATAACGATGTTTTGACTCATTATAAATGACGATAATTACATATATTGCATTTAAAATAATAAAAACCAATATAGCTGAAGTATAAATTGAGATATTACGTGAATGTTAGACGCAAAAACCCCTGAACTAAGCATCACTATGTATGAAAAAGTATAGATTACCCACAATACAGCACCGCGAACCGGGTAACTGCACACAACATCCTCGATTCGCATTTAATTTGAAACAGACTGTACATACATATAGGACTTGTACCCATCAAATCAAACTAGATTTACTTTCCTCAAATTGAATAAAACGATAGGAAACACTTGTACACCATGAAAGAGGATCATAAAGAAAAAGTACAGAACGCATTCGCCTTTGACGTAGTTTACATATTGAGTTTTTATACTACACATAGATACATACAAACATACATACATACATACATATGTATGTCATTTCCCATTTTACAAATAACTTCTTGCTTGTAATCTCTGCGTTCAGTATTTTCAGATTAGTTGTGCAACAAAGGAGTTTTAGTCACTGCACGAATATTATTTTATTCCACAATATATTTTTTTTGTTCTCTTCATTTAGCAGTTAGGAGTGGATGTAGATGATCATTATATTACCAAACATATTGACAACTACCCATTAATAAGAGTTACTCCGCAAAGCCCCTGTTCGAAGTAAGTCAATTTTTCCCGCCCTTCCATCAACTTGTAAAAAATTTTATGTTTTAACTTACCTAAACATCCTTTCTCTTATCTTTCAGATGTGCTGAAGAAATGCTTGTTAGTCTTTCCTTATCCAAACCTCAAATCGTGAAAACCAAGGAAATAATTACAGAAATACTTTATAGCCCTCATCAAACAATTGGTATAATGCATAATTTAGCTAGTTGTAAATTAATGAATCGTCTGGCGTATGAAACATTTGTAAAACCTGCGAATACAGAAGAGCCAAATTGAAGTTTGTTTCTTTTTTATTGAAATCTGGTCTTACACGATGAAATGAATGTTGGTCTTTTGAACGTTACATTGTTCACTACTTGATATAATAACTGTTTACGATTTTCTGATACTGGGTTTTGATACTAAACATACCAATGCTAAGGTATCTATACCAAGAAATTGGTACTATTTTGTTTACAATAAATCAATTATACAAGTTAAGGTAAAGTATCAATATTTGTTGGTGATTTCAGTACTACTTGAGGTAAGTATGTCATTTCTTTTAGACATGCTCGTCTAAGTTCCTTTAAATACTACTTGCTATTATGAAAAATATTTTATTGATACAGGTAAAACGCGATAACTCTACAGACCACAACTTTTGGTTAACTTGAGACATTTATTTCGACCACTCGTGGGTCGTCATCAACAAGCGAATACAAAATAAGTAGGTATATCCTTTCATGGGTATCTAGTTTCTGCAGCGGACTTCACCCTATATATATATACATATATATATAGCTGTTATGCATCACCAAATCAAGACATCCAGGATTTTGAATTCCTTTTTTCAGGAATCGGAGACGCGCTGGAAGATGGAAAGCTTAGAAAAATTATAGCAGGCGACTTTAATGCGAAATCTCCTCAATGGGGATTGGCCACTACAGATAATAGAGGTCAAATTATGACGGTGTGGACGGCGCAGTATGACCCCATACTCCAAAACACGGGGTTACACTTCAATCTTGGACCTTACTTTAGCCAGTTTGGGAAGTGCTTGAGAGAGAAAGTGTTAGTGGCCATAATTACGTTTACTTCGAAATTAACAACGTCGAAAAATCTGTGTCGTGTAGCGGAAAGTGCCTAAGATGGTATGTTAAAAGACTAAACGTGCCCGTTCTCGTTCGGGAAGCTAACAAAATCTAAGCGACTGTCAACCCGTTGGTCCCTAGGTTCACAGAAACGTTAACGAAACTGTGTGACATGTGTATGCCAAGGAAAAATCAGTGTAGCCAAAGACAGCCTGTTTACTGGTAAAGCACCGAAATTGCTGATTTGCGTGATGTCTGTATAAAGAAGAGAAAGGCTTACACCAGACGTTCGAGACAGAACCAACCACAACTCACGCAAGATTGCTGGGACGACTACGCAAGGTGCAAGAAGACACTCCGGAACAAGATTCGAGAGGCCAAGGGAGCCGCATGGAAAGTTACTGAGAACTGATTAGGAAATGGCAGTTGGCATGGGATGAAGGTACCTATGGCTGCTGGACATACCAACTGATCCCTGATATTAAAAACTGGTTGGAAGGGCTTGAAAACGAAGCCAATCACTATACCATATAGACGCTGTCAGGCCATGGATGCTTCAGGCGATACCTGTATGAGCGAGGGATGGTGGACGGATGAATGCCCCTATTGCGGAATAGTGGATGACGCTCACCATACACTATTCGAATGTCACAGATGGGAACCTAATAGACGAGAATATGTAGAAGAGACGGGAAGGATACTTGATATCGAAAATGTACGAAATGACCTGATTTCGAAATTGCATAGCCGCATGCTACTTGACTGCCTAATATAGTAAAAACAAAGGAAGAGGAGGACAGAAGAAGATCGTAGCCTTAGACACATCCTGCACTGAAAAAATGCGGCAGCGGATTCCGGTGTAGAGTGCAAGAGTACAACCGGGGTTTTTAGTAGGTAAAAATCCGACACAACGTGCGAATGACAACTGAGAAGGAGTCTTTTCGAAGATTTTCCCTTTCTGCAGTAAATTTATGCCTTTTTAATTTAAGACTAGATGTTTCAACATGATCTCAGGAATAGGCAAGATGTCCCTTATATCAAATCTCAATTAGTATTTTAGTTGGTCCAATCATTGCTATTTGATTTGTCAGACGGTAACTTCATACTTTTCTTAACACGGTTTACAGTAGTGATTAACGTCGTGGTATTTCCATAGTGTTTCCTATATGGAATATTTGAGGGTACACTCGAGTAACCTTACACAAAATATATCGATCTATACTCTGTTTTTTATTAAGCGGATCAAATGATAAAATCCTCTTCACATTTGGCAAATTAAACTGACAGCTATTTTGGCTGTAAGTTGAAATGATGAATTACAATGAACTTAAGTATACTTATGTACTTGTTATTTGCACTTGAATATTTAAATAATTTTCACGTATACAATACATTTATATAAAAAAAATTGTACACAATAATTTTAATATGTATTTTATTAGTTGCTTTAATATTTGTAGTAGTAATATATCTTAACATAAAATTTGTACAACTGTAGATCACTATCACCCACAGGACGCCAAACACTTGGATAAATGCCAACGCGTTTCGACAGCAATGCTATCAATATCAAGGCGATAATAAAACTAAATAAATTGACAACAACAACTTAACAAGAAACCTAAAAATTACACAAATGTTTTTGAAAATTTGGAGATTTACAAAAACAAGTCGTGTTTGATGAACAGTGACAATGATTCCACATTTGTCATTGTTTTCGTTAATGCGAAGTTAATGATGCGAAACAGTTGGTGTTTGGTTACGTGTAGTGTTTGTTTCCTTGACAATTGTTGTTGTCTTCTTTTAACAGTTCTTGTTTGGAAAAAGTAATGACGACAAATGTGGCTTTGACCCACTCCGAGATTTGCCTCGACGCCAGTATGAATTTAGAGGAGGTAGACAAAATGTTGACGCAAAAGAACGTGTGCACAATAGCAGAAAGCGGTTGCTTATGCACACTGCACAGATGACGGTGCTGTGTGATTACCTTTGATGCAAAGAACAGTCCTCTTGGCCGTTAATACTGAAGGAAATAAGATCTAGACGCGTCGACACAAATCTGATAAACATAATTCCCTCTCATTTATGTGAAGGAAAGTAGAGCAACCAGCGTTCAAACGTGTGAACCTCTTCGCAGAAATGAAAATGTCATTGAAGAAACAAGAAATATACTCCATGAAGATTTAATTATTTCTGTATGGCTGCAATTAAGCTTGAGCACTGGAACAGCACATACCCTTATTGAAAAAAATCTTCGAATGCTGCCTTATAAAATGCAAATGTTCCACGAACTGGTTCCGCCAGATTATGTAAAAATAATTACGGATTGTGATTGATTCAATAACAATATCAATAATTATGAAATTTTGAATAAGACTTTTTTTACTGGTGAAGCTTGGTTACATCTAAACGGATATCTGAATTCCCAAACCTGGCGTTAATGGAGCACTGAGCATTCCCATTATTTTCGTGAAACGGCAATACATCCTTTAAAAATTGACGTATGGATAGCTATGTCCAGAAGAAGATTAGTCGGTCCGATATTTTTTTTTATAAGAATATTAACTGTGAAAACTATCGTAAGAATATTCTGGAACCATTTATAAACGAACTAGGTGCATGACGATGAACTTCGGACATGATACTTCCAATAAGATTCCGGTACACCACATGTGGCATACATTATTTTGGAACATCTGCGAGAATTCTTCGGTAATCGACTTATTAGTAACGACCTCATTCCTCCAAGGTCTTGCGATTTAACACAGTTAGACTGTTTCGTCTTTCCTTATTCAAAAAAAACTCCAGTTTGAATGGGACTATAGCCATGGGAAATTGCAAAGATTTCGCACGAGAATTGATTTGAGGACAGGGTACTGCCAAATGAAAGGGTGTCGCAATTTGATACAAAAATGTGAGAGAACAGGCTAACTGATCTATCAAGATCAGGAACACCAAGAATGAGTGAAGTTCAACTTGCAGAGGTTCTTCATGATAATCAGGACGTAGCCAGAGGTAATCCACTAGCAATAAACAGTGCAAATGCGATACCCAAGCGGTTGCAATTGCCGTATACCAACGTTTGGAAAATTTTAAGCAAAATTATAAAAATGTATCCATATAAACTGAAAATGCGGTTTGAATTAAAAGAGGCATATTTCGTCACTAGGTACCTACAATGCGTCTTTGCAAGTAATAGCCAAGATGAAAATTGCACCAGAATGGTTAGTCCGTATTTTATGGACATATAAGGCATATTTTACTGTGAATTGCGAGTCAATACTCAAAACCATAGAATCTGGTCTGCAGAAAATTTACAATAAATCGTTCAAGAAGGCTTTAATGACAAGAAAGTTAAAGCTTGGTGCGGTTTTACACCTGATTTTATTATTGGCTCGTATTTCTATGAGGAAATGCACAGTGAAGAAGCCGTATCTGTAACTGTAAACGGTGAATCATACGCGCAAATGTTAAGAGATTATTTTATTCTATAGCTGAAGAACGAGCACCTCTGACTTTAAAATATCATTTTTATGCAGGATGAAGCACCACCGCACATTACAATTTGGAGGAAAAATTGGTAATCTTACTACAACAAAATGGAGGTCATATGAGCAATTGCCGTAACTGCTTTGACACAATAATTTCCATTCCTTAAACAATTAGATTGCGTTTATTTTTTATTATTAACTTAATTTGTTAAAAAGTTGTAATAGTTTAAAATATATCCTTTACTTTATGATAACCCCATAGATCATTGTATAACAATAACTGCGAAGAATTTGACAGTGCTGTTGGTAAGTTTAAACGTAATTTATCATTAAAGGAGCTGATTGTTTCAAAAATAATGTGAGATCCATCATGTCAGTTCATTTTTATTGTGCCATGTCAATAATTTGTGTAAAAAATTGTTGTATAACAAACAAAATCGGGTGGGTTTGTTTTGAATACATCTGAAATATGTCATTACACTTTAATGCGAGAAATGTTTGGATTTGTATAAGTAGTAGCAGTTAAAAACGCTTACGATAACACTGCATATTTTGCTATGTTAATTAAAGAACAATAGTATCAAATCTTAACTTGGATATAGAGGCTCATGGTATGGAACCTCACATACCAATACACCATTTTTGAAACGTGCTATTCAGATAATTCTTAGCGGCATTAGTACAATGTATGTACAATGTGCCCCATCCTTTTGAAGCGAATATTCAGCATCCCGATTGATGGAATGTGCTGTTGTTCCATCAATTGGGATGCTGGAAGTTCTCAGACTTAATTTCACAATTTAAGGTAAAGATACCTGTATCGGTAGGAATTACTTTATTTAAAATTTCATCATTTTTGTGTCATGTTAGAGATTATTTTTCAAAACTCTTTCCGTTTTACTGTATCTTTTTCAAAAAGCCCTTGATGTTTTAATAATTTGTGCTGCTTATATTTGAATTCTTTTAAAGCTATGTAGATTGAACTACACGATATTACATACCGTTCTTTTTGTTTTCCTGCATCCTTCACTAGTGTGTAACTGGTTGCCTTCTGTGGCGGCAATGAATTGACGTTTTAAGTTGTGGAGAATTATGTATATGTATTAAAAAATAGCCCAGTGTGTAACTGGAATCATTTTGCAGACAAACATGTTTATTAAAATGAATTAATTATGCACTGAAAGCAGAAGTTTTTATTCTGATTTATTTCCTGACGTATGTACTGAATACTATAGTTAGGTATATACTTATAATGATTCTAAATGAAAGCTCTGTAAGTACTTCTTTCTTCTCCCGCTTCTTTTGCAAATCGATAGTCAGTATTTCATATAAGCAGTTCTACCTACAGTAGTCATACATATACGCCATGGATATTATACTGCACTTAAGATTTCCTATACTATATATTTAACGCGGTCCTATAGGCACAGAGAGAAATATCTACTGAATAGATTAAGGCAGATCTCAGGATTATTTATTGATTTTAATCATTTTATGAATTACTTTTATTAATAAAATCTAATAATTTGCAAAACTTGTTTTATTTCATTATGTGTTTGTGTGTAATATTCATATTAAATAACTATAGTTTTCTTTAGCGAGGTTTATTCAATTAAGTAGACAATTATGTACAACTTCTAAATACAATAAATAATAGTAATAAATAGTGTCAGTCGGGATGAATTACAATAGTAGTAGTACTAGTGCTAATAGATTCTTCAGGATTGGTCGTACTCGATTCAGCATCCCAATCCCAGTGTGTGCTATTATCAACCATGTAATCTTCATCTAGTAAGCTCTCTTCCGTAGTGAATGGTACCACAACGGTCGAAGGCAATTCTGTCGTAATTACGCGCAATTTTTTATTTTTCGCAAATTTCGGATTTTTCTTTTTCTTTTTACTATTAACAGTCTGTTGTCTGTTATTATCACCATCGAACTTTTTCTGTTTTTTCTTATTAACACCCGCAACTCTTTGGCACTCTTCACTGTTTTTGTTCTTGCACAATCTGTTCATTTTTTGCACTTTATTCTTATTATGTCTTTTAGCTGTAGGTAACGTCGCTAGTGCCGTTCCATTTGTATTTCCGTTATCGCCGTTACCGTTATTACACGATTCACACTTTTTCTTTTTCTTCTTCCGTTTTTTCTTTTTTTTCTTCGAACACTTGGCCTGCCTATTTGTGAACTGTTCATCGCGGTTGATCGCTGTGGATTCCGTTGCCAGAACGGAACACATATGAGCGTGGTGTCTGACGGGATGTGTTCCTTCGGATCCCTCCGACATGACTGGAAGTGTAAGGACCCTGGTGAAGGAAGACATACGTCCCAGCTGCTGGCGGGCCTTTAACATCACCCTCTTGGGCTGGCCTGTACGATTGAGAGCCAGGTAGAAGGTGCGCTTATCATTCGAGTATTTGGTAGATGTGTAGGTGTTGTAGTCGTTGCGTTCTATTACTTCGTTGAAAACGCATTCGTCACCAAATATCCTCTGCAAACAAGTAAGGAAGCTATTAGAGTCATTACTTTTACGATATTTATATCCTTTATATACTAAATACTTAATACTAGCATATTTGTAGTTATTATTGATGTATGTGTAATATTTCGTTTAGTTATCATCATTTATTTTACAAATCAAAAATGGTAGTTTAATACATAAAACAGATTTAAAGCAATTCGGACACATTGTTTGTTGTTGAGTAAAGTAAGCTTTTTTAGTCTGTTATTTGTTGTTATTATTATTGCTCTCTGCGTAGTTGGTAACATCTAAAATTAGATACAAGTTCAATATCGCTGTTAGAAAATTAACTGTCAAATAACAAAATTGAACTTGATGTATATGTAGAGGATACTTTGCGTGTGAAAATTAAACTCAAGCCAGCTTTTACTTTTCTTTTAAGGAAATGTTACCGTTCTTTATTGTTTTGTTTGTCAGATGTGTGTTCAATCTATTAAGTCCAATTAGTTAATCATAATTACGTTCTTTTGTTTTGGTTTGATTTGATTTTCGAATAAGGACTTGGAATTAAATTCTGGTAGAATAACATGCCGTTTTATTATCACAATGTAGTGACGGTATTTGTTATATTCTCAAGGGCCTTCAGTTTATGATGAATTCGTAGAATCCCTCGAAGGAAGTCCTATTTTTAATGTTTGACGGTATCATTACAAGGATATCTTCACTTAGATATTGTATTACTATCTAAGAATAGATTGAGATAAGCAAGAAACAAGTGAGGTATTTTTATACGAATGTTGTTTATTACATTTTCGATAACCTAGTTTTCAAATAATAGATCCGCTTATCACTGCAACGATAACTTCGATTGTGATTGATATCAAGACAAGTTGTCGAAAATACATAAACTACACGTATGAACATGCGGGGAACAATTGAATTATATGGAAAAGAGAAAACATTCCTTTTTTAAGAGAATTTCTTGTGGTAATTGTAATCGGTACATACGGTAAGTATATATACTGGAACGATTTATATTTAAAAATATTGTGACTACCTAAAATAACGAGAATGTATGTAGTATGTAGTGCGTTGTAGTGACTTCACAATATTTGGCAAATTTTCACTGAAAGTTTATTGACTTTGGCTTCTAAAGATAAAAACGCTTGATATACAGTGGCTACATGTAGGTACATATTACACGTGGAAAGAATGGTTTCGAATCTAGAGAAGAGGCTTAAATATAACTGGCGACAATGCGGATGATGTTTTTATTGTGATGTAGATTGTATATACACACAGGTGTCGAGTACGAATATGACGATATAAAAATATATGCCCTATAAATTGACAAAGACAAATACTTTTTATTTTAAAAACACTATTTGACTATTTTACTAAAATAGCTAGAGGTAACCACTATTACATTTTAAACAAAGTGATTTTTATTTCACGAAGGCATTGATGTATACCGAATCTTTCTATGTATTGTGGCATTTGTTCAAATGCATTGGTTTTTTCATCAACTTTATTCGTATAGTTGTTGAATGGAGTGGGTACACTATAAAAAAACGATTGAGACAAAATATAATTTGCTTGGCACACAAGTACTAAACCACCAGCAACATGCTTTTAGGGGAGATTTAGGTACATACCTATTCTTAAGGGTACAAATATTGACTGTCATAAATCAAAATATCCAGTACCTATTAAGAAAAATTACTGAATTTGTAGGTAATAGCAAATAAAACCACATAGATATTCAATTAAACCGTTAAATTTAATTTTTCCGTCTACTGTATCTTACCTATCAAAAAAAATGAATCATGAATTAGTAATACCTATGTACCAAACTGTGAACAAATAAATAACAAGGTGGCGCATCAGTGCGTGGCAGCTCGATATATCCGACATTATTATACATTAAGTTATTAAAAAAATTATTGAAAAAAAATTGAGGTATTCTCAAGCTTCATATCTTAAAATTAGTTGCACATACAGGCTTTGCATTATTAAAATCTACTTACTTTTACGAGCCTTTTCATATAGGGTTTGCTGGATCTATACCGAGTATTTCAAAAGTTATGACCGTTTTTACGTCTAAAGTAAGGTGTATGTATTCAGAATGTTAGTTCCTTTAAAAAACTAAATATACGTATACGACGTTTTTTGCACCATTACATGGTTTGGATACGTCTTCTGTTTTTGTTCGTTTGAAAATTGAACAAAAACAAAATGTTTTGTATACAATAAGGTGAGTCAAAACTCGGATCCTTAATTTTCTCATTATATTTAAATGGTGCTAAAAATCAAAATATTTATTCCTGGTTTACACGATAATAACGCAATTTTTCATTTTAAATTTGAAATATCTTCTAAACCCAAAGAGTTAGGTAGGTATAGGGAATGGTTCACAAAAACGAATAAGCCGATAAGTATCTATTGAAACGTCATAAAAAATATAGGCTGTTCCATTTAAATTTAATCAGAAAATTAGCGACCCGAGTTTTGACTCACCTTGTATACAAGAAATTTTCGCAATTTGCCAGAACTAACATTCTGAATACACCTTATTTTAGACGTAAAAATAGACATAATTTTTGAAATATTCGGTATAGATGCAGCAAACCCTTTATGAAAGGGCTCGCGAAAGTAAGCAGATTTAAAAAATGTAAAAATGTGTAGCGTTGCATTTAAAAATGGTATGTAGACTACAGAAGATGTTACTTTGAGTTGGCTCAACATGCCACATCCGATGCTGCTAAATTTTGAGGTTACTCATTATTCTGCAACCTATGGCTATGTACTAGCGTCTAAAGTCACTAAAGGGTCACAATGATCCTGACCAATCAGCGTCTACTTCGACATATTTGAATAATTGAAATAAATAAATTGTAAATAACACTTAGATTTGAAGATTGTATTTTAATTTTTTACGTTTTATTACAGAATTTGACAATTCAAATTTCAAACTTCTATAGTTATACTTTTCATATTTCTCTTAAAAGTCAATATTTTTTTTGCGATTTATTCGCCAATTATAACAAAATTATATAGATTGTACAATATCTAGTGCATTTCTAAAAATTGCATTTTTTTGTTTTTAATATGTATTAAACTTTAACATTATTAACTATAATTTAGAAAATAAGATATACAGCTTCATCCAGCATTTATTAAAATAATCAATTAATACAAAATCAAAACAATAGTGTTTCTTTTTTAAATTGGACATTATCATGTTGCTTAAAATGGCAATGTAAATCTGTAATAATTCTAATTTTAAATTCACACATTGGCTATTTTTTTAGATTTTTTGTGAATTTTAGTTCAGTTACAATTAGATTTTTCATATGAAAGTGCAAAGGTTTTTTTTGATTACATTTTTACCACAAGTTTCGCATTTAAACTTGTATTCTGGACATTTGCAAGGCGCCAATTCATTTAGTTTTTAGTTATGAAACATATTTTTCAGATTAGAAATACTAGAAAACGTCTTCATACAGTCTTCACATTCACAATCCATACTTCTATAAAAATACGTAAGAAATGGAAACTCTACTATCAAACTAACTATCAAATCAACATGTTACTGATTAACGATCACAAAACATATATTTTTGTATATACGATGATTTACCGTAAACAAAAATTTAGCGCTTCAAATGAAATGTACCACTATTCCAACTGACTATTCAAATATTTTGAAGTAAACGCTGATTGGCTAGTCAGTGACGGTTTACTGACTAGACGCTAGTCTATGTACCCCACCGAATTAAAAAACGCATCTTTACTCAGACATCTAAATTTGATGCTAATTGAAACCGGATGGAACAGAAAATAAACCTAAAGTAATTAAAATCTGTAGCATTAATATTAACATCAATTTATTAAGCTTTGAATGAAATTTTTAGAGATTAGATCAGTCTCTTGTGACGAGGCTTGTCAATAGCATTACCATTTATTACATTTTCTTCGTGAATGACATATTGCAAAGATACTTTTTAAATAAACCAAAAAACGATTTAAATCATTGAAATAAGCTATTGACATAAATTTATACGAATGTATAGGTGTACTTCAGCAGTGGTAGCAGTTAGCAGTTAACATATGTATGTTGATACACGAGGCAATTGATATAAAGAAAATTAGTGAAATGACATAGAAAAGTATAGAAAATCTCCGAGCCAAAAGATATAAAAACATGATGACACTTCGCATGAGTCCTAACGAATCTCTAAACATTCGATGATTATCGTCGAGATGTTTTAGAGCGTAATTACTGTGTATACATGTGTACACTTCGGCAGTGTATTTCATACTAGACGCCAGTAAATTGATTTATAGCCTCTCTAGAATTTAAATCAATGATATGAAGATAGTCAATATCAATTGATGATTGCGTAAGCTTATAATTTATGATGTAGTGAAATTTTTTAAATAATGGAAAACGTTAACGGTACTTTACATTATGAAACTTTGTTATTTTGCATTTGTCTGCTGTCTCATGGAATACTCCTGAAGCTTGCTATAATGTCAAATATTTTAAAATACTGAATCGATGTTGTTTTTCATGAAAATGCAGTATAGACGAAACATAAATAAGACTACAAATTAGTAATAATATTTTAATTAATTTTACTTGTGGTTATGTTGTAATGCTAGTATACTTTATAAAATTGTCCTGTAATTGGACCTGTTGGTTAATAAATCTTATTATTATTATTAAATCTTTAGAACGAACTGCATAGTATACAAAGCATGTGTGCGAAGAATACATCAAATAGTAGGCTTCTCGATCGATTCATATTATTGCAACGCTATAACGCACAGAATTCAAAAGACGCTATATGTATGACACTAGAAGAGTCTATTGCGTTTAAAGCAAACACGGTGTTCTAAGTTCCGTGAAAAATCTGGTGTTACATGGTGTACTGACGTGGTTGAAATATGTCGGTCTTTTGATTATTCGTAATACCAACACAATGTATGTTTCGATATTCATATTGACATAGTGACAATTAAATACAAAAGAATTTATACGTTCGCGGGACAGTTACCGTATAAATAACGTATAAGTAACGTTATATAGCCTATAAAACATTAAATTGTTTGTCACTTGATGTATTTGTTCAGTTGCGTTTGCACATCACAGATACTTTATCGATCCTAATGCACATATTTAGTGGAGGCGATATACTTTCAAATATAATGTTGAGTTACATACTTGTCTAGATATTTTTCTTAATACCAACATTTTTGAATTAGAAAGTTTGTTAATTTTTGGTGTCGTGGAAAAATTGGTAAAACATTATAATAGAGTAGATAAAACAGTACTTCTCTCTGTTAACGCATTATATTAAAGCTTCCGAGATTGGAACGTCCGATACGAGTACAAATTACTGTTCTTTTTTATCTTAAGCGCATACATAAACATATGTATGTATTCGTGGTAAACAGGAATTTTTCAGCTTCCAATATACGATACACAAACGTACTACATATATAGGTAATATTTTCTAAGTGTATGTTCTAAATTTTACCGTGTTTTCTACTGTAGCAAGTTGGAAAATGACAGTCACGCGTCAATTAATCAGTCAAATGAGAATGTTAACCGACAGGCTTAATGAGACGGCGATTGCTGAAGACATGCGATAAGTTTCACCGACATGCCGATCATCGTGTGGGAAATTTATGGTTATCTAAGCGTTTAGATACCGTAATTTTTTAGATGGAATGCTTAACGGAATTCATTTATATCGATTTACGGAAGGAGTGTACCGTAGCTGACAAGCTGTGAGTTACACGTACGCTACTTTACAAACAAATAATTTAAGTGTTTGTGTGTACTCGCAATAATTACGACTGACATAAAATGATAATTAAAATCCATTTATGAGAAGTTTCAAACATTCTTAACTATAGAAGAATAGTTTAGTTTTGTTATTAAAAGATGTTTGTTAGTTACTGTGGCCACTCTTTGGTCGTCATTTTTTTCATTACTCGTTATGGATAACACAGTTGTGCTCTCTTCGCATAAAAGATATTCTGAGCAGTTACTGGGTTGCTACGTAATTACTTTAATATTTCCATTATCAGGCTTAGCCCTTCTTATCGTACAGTATCTGTTCATAGGTATAGATATAGATGTCTAGAAATAAATCAATGTGTATGGCGTAATTTCTACAACTTGTACGCGAAAATTATTATAATTGTAATTACTTACACAAAATGAAAAAAATGTGTCAATCTTTTAATAATTTTTGTTAAAACATTTCCACAATTAAAGCTTTCAATTTCAACGCATATCGAAATCTATAAGTATGTATTATAGGAGTATTCAAGCCTTGCGAATTCAATGATGCCCGAACCAACCATATAATACAATATCGATTCTTTTGGTAGGTAACCATAAATTTTTTGTGTACGAAGTCGAACTCGGTACATTATTAGATGTAAATATTGAGGTATGACACATTAAAAACATAAAGAAAAATACTACCAATAACTTCTAACTTATATTACTTGCATACAATCTCGTGCTTGGCTTGCTCAAGATGTCGGTAAAAAATTGCCGATACCATTACTGAAAAGGACAGTTATTTTTAGTGTTATGATGTAATACAATACCTAAAAGAGTCACAGATATAAACAACCAATTAAGTAGTAGACAGGCTATAAAACCTTTTAAATATGGCAATTTAAGTTTGAGTTATTTTACAAATTAACCTAAAGTAAGCAATTCGGAATACGTCGGCAAATAGCGTTGAGGTACTTTGTAGGTTTTCATAGTTACAGAGTTTTGATGTCAGAATTTACCAATGTACTGATCAACAGTGTTTCATACAACATATTACCAACGCCGAAGTAAGTATCAATGTTTTATGCCAGTGGTTCTCAACCTTTTCACTATTGAGGACCACTTCGGATCCTTCAGAATCTGAGGCGGACCACATACTATAGAATTAAGATTTCCACAACAGTTACATAGGACAAAGGATGAGGTTTTAAATAATTCATGAGAATATTGTTTTTTTTTTAGCCATTCATAGTTCATAATTGATTGAAATTGGATATCAACTTAAAATCAATCGGCCATCCCTTCAAAACTATGAAAACTCTTAGTTAAAATTCAATTGTTTCTTTTCTATATTTATCAAGAAAATATTCAAACTTACTTATTTGTTTGAATTCTTTACTCTTTGCTCATATTGTAATATGATGTTAAATTAAAGTCTTTAGGCTCGAATGTCATGCTCATAGAACGTAATAAATAAGCGCTACTTTCATTTCATTCATGTCACTAGGTAAAATGAAAGTTTTATCAATGTATTTTATTAATTACAAAGTAAAAACATAGTGATAAAGACATATTGTGGGCATAAAAATTTCATTTATAGTGTGGCCAAATTTATATTCTAATGATTTTCTTGATCTTGCATTTCACCTGAAAGTTTCTCAATATTCGGCTTGAAAGAGGTCAATGCCAGTCTGATTAGAGCATTCAAATTTAATAAACGATTTCTATGTTTATTCTTGATAACATTTAAAGTCGAAAATTGTGTTTCACAGAGATAAGTGGAATGAAAAGGAAGAAGAAGTTTTAGTGCCTTTTCACTGAGTAGTGGACTTTTATCAATCAATCCAACCCAAAAGTCTGCAACGCTTTCATAGTGAGCTATCATCACTTTTAAATGGGCATCAGAGGATATTTCAATAAGTTGCTCCTGTTCTCGAATAGATAGATTATTATCACTGCAAGCTAAAAAGGGATCAAGTACAGTACTTCTCGAAATAACTTTCAAGTGATTCAATGTAGGACTTAACCACTGTATGTTAATTTTCTTTATTTAAGCCTTCATTTTCAGAAATAAAATCTGAAAACAAGTTAAACATTTTAAACGATCCTTTTCCAGTTTCAGACGTCCATAACAATAATTTTTTCTTGAATGATTCAATTTTGTTCCATACGGCAAATTCAGTTTTAGATGGTCCTGGAGGCCAAGATTCATAATGTTGAGTTGTTCGAAAATATCGGCCAAAAGAGCTAACCTAGCGATGAATTCACCGTCACGTAGTGTTTTGGCTAAATCAGGTTTTTTTTTTCATCAAAGAACATACATACTTCTTCCCTAAATTCACAAAATCTGGCTAGGACCCGGCCTCTGGACAGCCACTGAACTTCAGTATGCAGAAGGAGATTCGAATGAATAGATCCCAGGTCCTCGCATAACAATGCAAACAGTCTCGAGTTGAGAGCATTACTTTTTATAAAGTTCACAGCCTTTACCACAGTAGTCAAAACCACAATTAGTTCAGGACTCAAACCTTTGGCAGCAAGCATCTCTCTATGAATAATGCAGTGTGTTAAAACAATATCACTGTTTGCTTCTTTCCTGACTAAACTTGGCAAACCGTGTCCTGTCATTGCCGCGGCACCATCGGTGCAAAGTCCAACACAGTCTTTCCAGGAAAGGTTTCTGAGTTTGAAATCTTCGTCAATGGCTTTAAAAATGTCTTTGCGTGTTGTGTGACCTTGCAACGCAGTTGAACTCCTCAGATAACTTTTTGTTGTCTTTGTCTTACATAAACAAGTAGAATAGCTTTATTGGTATTATCTGTAGATTCATCATGTTGTATAGCAAAATTTTTCGTGGTATGAATTTTTCTTATAAGTTGAGCTTCAACATCTGAAGCCATATCGTCAATTCTCGCTCTAACGGTATCACTGGAAAGAGGAATATTCAGCATTTTTTGGGCGTATTTATCACCTAAAATTACTTTAGTTGCATCTACAATACATGGTAAAACCAACTCCTCTCCCACAGTAAAGGGTTTTTTGGTTTTAGCGATTCTGCAAAATTGCAGTTGCATGTTGAGTAAACCAATTTCGGTAGATGCATTAATTTTTGTCCAGATTCAAGATTAAAATTCATTAAATGTTTTGCTTCGCGGATCACATGAAAATTGCCTGCAGACCACAGGTTGAGAATCACTGTTTTAACCCTTTCACTGCGCAACGTTTTAAACAAAATGCTTCCGTGATACGATTGAATTGAGCCGTTGTGTCTTTACATGGTTCGCACAGTGAACAGAACAAGTTTGCGCAAAAGACACTTATGTGCTTCTTGTCCAGTGACGAAAACAAGTTTGGATCGATAGAGGGAAAATAATTGGTTGAGGTTTTTTCTATGTCAGACACCACCTTTTTTTGCGGATTCGTCCGGCTCCCGCAGTGAAAGGGTTAAGCGACAAATCTGCAAATTAGGTTATATCAAAACTAAAAAAAGACAATATTTTTATACTCTACCAAGAGCAATGATGGCGTCAGAAGTAAAATATGGTTTTTGATTAATCTGCTGCAGCACAAGTAAGGCGGCTGCAGCAAAAGATGTAGCAGACGAGCGCAAATAGATAAGTATCAGGATGTAATGTGTAATATTTTCGCAACCGCCAAATTTAAATTTTTGCAAATATTATAAAATATTCGATATCATCTATTCATTTACTGGTCTTGGCTTATACAGATTTCTTATTTATCTGAACTCTTGACAATTGGTTTGGAGCATTGTAACATATAAAGCAGGGTGAGGGATCAAACTTACTTACTTACTTACAAGTTTATTATTGTGTATCTAATTTTTCAAATTTATATACTTTTATGATAGTCTAATCTAAAACTTGTAGCATTTATTTATATTTCCAAATATTATTATGTTGTACATCTTCTGTGGTTGCTATTTTGTGCAGTCATCACTTTTAATTTCTCATTCCAAATACTAGCACTTAAAAGGATAGACAGACATATACGTGATTGGATTTTATCTCCCGTGTTCAACTACCTTTCAAATTACGTGTTCAACATAACAGAAATAACTTAAGGCGAATTACATATAGCTATACAAGACATAATTTGTCGCGCATAATTACGTTGGTGAGTGTAGGTATATGATCTTATCCAAAAACAGGCCACGAGAGCATCTTAAATATTTATAGGAGCAATAACTACCCTATTTAGTTTGTGTCGAGATCCGAAAAGGAACAGTGCGGTGCGCAATCACAAAAACAAGCGATCGAAATCAACCACCTGCTGTCTTATTTGACCGGCGACTCTACGCGCACATACATTACTGAAGAATAAGTTTATATGTTTGAATGCAGATACAACAAAACGTACACTTTGACGCATACCAAAGATTCATTAACGTATAAGGAAAATGGCCCGCGTCTTTCTAGCCGCGTGCTCTAGTATGCCTCCGAGCATAAAATGCAAACGAGTTAGTTAGCATATCCTTGATCGCGGGCCGCCCAAAGATTATTAAGGATTAATTGACCGAGACATACCACTTACATTAGACTGTATGTGTGTATTCTACGATCTCGACTTCGTGGTAGGTATTTTAGTATTTGTTTGTGTAATGTACGTATGTAGATGTTGTTTACATTAAAAACTTTTGTAAATTGTTTTATTAAATAGTTTGTTGTAGTACGGTGTTTCGCAAAAGTTATTATCGGGTACAGTAATTATACCTATTGCAGAATCTATATTGTGTGGCATTTAACATGAAAATACTTCAACGTGTCAGTTGTTTGTGAGAGCAACGTTAAAAATTTTGCATAGTATTGCAGATTGCCATATATGTATTTAACGAGCTATTCAAACTTTAGTGTAGACATCAAACCTAGCTTTCTATTACCATATTACAAACAACAATTTCTCGATAATTTGCACTAGCTGGAAGCATGAAAAGGTTATTTCGAATTAATCTAAAAAGTTTCATTACTGAAGATAATTTTCGGAAATAGCACCTTCATATAGGATTGTCTTAAACTTCAACTTTATATGCAAAATGCATTAACAAAAAAATCAACCGCTTGTCTAGATTAGTTTTCATACCATCTCAAAAAAATAAATTTAGTGAAAATATAAACATTTTCAAAACCACCGTTTATGATTGGTTCGTAGAATTTAAAAGTAGACGTTCTACTCCCAGTGATAAATTTTCTGAAGGTTAGCCATTAACTGCTGTTGTTCCGGTAAACATGAATGCGAGAAATGATTGACACGGATCGGGGTGTGATACATGTAACGAGAGAAACCCTGGATATTTGGAGAAGTTAAATACATACATACAATCGATGCAACATCAACGATTAGTAGTGCAGAAAATTTGCAGTCGTTGGATTCAACACAATTTAACAAAAGCTAAAAGAAAATGGCTTGTGTCTGTTTGTGAAAAAAGTTACTTTGCGAATTTAATCGCTGCACTTTTGTCAACGTATATAGGTACTATTGTAATAGGTGACAAAACCCAAATATTTTCATATAAACCTGAAAAACCAGTCAATTTAAATCAACGAAAGTTGTTTATTCAGGCACTGCAAAAATAGTTATTTATTATACAAGGGAAAAAAGTATTAGATTTTAGCTCGAGGTTGTGTACTCCTCAGAATCACATCAGCTCCGCACTACAAAAACGAAGCTAACGAAATTTTAGATGTACCTTAAAAGGGACTCTATCTACAAATGCGTTTATCTGCTTGGATGTAACGCAAACCAATAAGGGTTAATGTTTTCCATTCCTTAACAACTCATCCAGTTTAACGAAAGAAAAACAATAATATTTTTTCTGTGACGGTAAAAAAGTTGACATTTTATCCCTCTTGACGGGGAACAACGCGTCTCTTTTTATGAAATCACTTTTTTCCCCGGAAAGAAAGTGAGTACTTTTTTCCCCGATGTGTCAAAATGACAGTTGTTAAATGTGCATTGTATAATTTCGTAAGTTTTCCGCGATTTAGCTGACAATATAGTTTTAAGTGATGCTACCACGATGCTACTTTCACTGCTTCTACTAATTCCCGGAGTACAAGAAAATTCTAAACGCTTCGCGTCGGGAGACAAAACATCGAGAGCTAAAATCTAACTTTTTGCCCGTGTATAATAATGTGAAGTTGGAAGTTTTAAACTGGTAGGCTGACTGGCCATGCCGGCCATGCTAAGGAAACGTTTGACGTAATTAAATGTCTGTCAATTTAATTTTCCAATTAGGTTTAAAACTTGTATTCAATAATCAGAGTTAAAAAATCACTTAAAACTATTGCCAGCTAAATCGCGTAAAACTTACGAAATTGTACAATGCACATTTAACAACTGTCATTTTGACACATCGGGAAAAATAAGTACTTACTTTCTTCCCGGGGAAAAAAGTGATTTCATAAAAAAAAAATAGAAAAAATATTATTGTTTTTCTTTCGTTAAACTGGATGAGTTGTTAAGGACTGGAAAACATTAACCCTTATTGGTTTGCGTTACATCCAAGCAGATTAACGCATTTGTAGATAGAGTCCCTTTTAAGGGACATCTAAACATTCGTTAGCTTCGTTTTTGTAGTGCGGAGCTGATGTGATTCTGAGGAGTACACACGTTGTGTAGACTCTAGCAGATGTGTCGGCTTTGTTTGTTTTAATTGAGTCAACGTATTGACGTTTATAGTGATAACTGCTCCTTATCTCTATTCAAGTAGGAACGCGAGGGCAAGTAATTATTTTTTTAAATTGTTAATATACTTTTTGTGCCAATTGACGTTTGTGAATACATATTGAAATACATACCTTTGGTAGTTGAGAATCACAATAGTTTTAGGAATTCATATTAGTGTTGTTATATTTCTGTAACAACATGAAGGTAATATCTCTTTTAAGGAATGCTGTCCGGGACACCATTTTGAAGATTTTTGTACTTACTTCGTAGGCTTACATTGGCTCAGCTAATGGATTGTTTAGAGGAGGATGACGATACTCAGAAAACATATGCTTATATGTGACCACCAGAAAATGGACATGAGACAGAAGTAGACAGTGATGGGTATGATGATGCATTCAGGTGATGTGAATCACTTGCCAACAGGAATTTTGTGTCAACCACGTGAAATTGTTCTCGCCAACGACGATGAATTGGAACCTAACGACCTTATGCCGCTTTTTGAACTACAAAAGCTACTAGGTAACGACATTGTTACTATTAGCAATCCACTGCCGTGCTCTGCTTACGCAGCAAATGCATCTACCTACTAAAAATATTGAAATACATATATACATGTCAACAATAACACAAAACTGAGTAAAGAATACAGGTTGTACAAATTGAGACCGTTAGTTGATATACTAAATAAATATTTAAAACGTCATGGAAGTCTTGACAAAAATCTGCCGATAGATGAAAGTATGGTTCCATACTATGGAAAGTACTACGCGAAATAATATATTCGCGGAAAGCAAATCAGGTTTGGTTATAAGAAATGGGTCCTTTGTTCTACTATGGGATACATGTACGGTTCCGAAATATATACAGGGAAGAATTCGAACAAAGAACAGCATTTTGGTCTCAGAGGAGATGTTGTCATGTCTCAGATGTGTCCAAGAATAAAGGACATAACGTGTATTTCGATAATTATTTCACAGATTTACTGTTGCTTGCCCATTTATGCAATTTTAAATATTTTGTCACTGACACGATGAAAATGATCATCAGCATTGATGATTCAATACTAGTACAGTGGAAAGACAACAAGGTTGTCACACTTGCCACAAATTTTGAAAAGAAGAGGGCTACTCAAATATCTCGCTGGGACAACAAGAAAAAACGTTCCTCAACTAGAAGTAGTGGCTTTATATAACAAAAGTATGGGTGGAGTCAACAACTTGGACTCTTTGGTTACCGTATACCGAACACGTATCAGACAAAGAAAGTAGTATTGGCCTCTAGTGGCCTATTTGTTGGATGTCTCTGAAGTAAATGGTTGATTACTAATGATGAGTTGTTGCCGAAAAATTCAAATGCAAAAAGTTTTTATCTTTTTGAAGAAACAGTCTCTTGAAGTCATACGGATAAAGATCCCATAAAGGACAACCTCTTCAAGATGTGCGTTATGATGGTATGAATCACATAGTAATTGGTTATGAAAGTGATGGAAGATGTCGACAATGTAGTAAAAAAGTCAGTTCATTTGCAAAAAATGTCAGATAGCTCAACATCCCAAGTTCTGTTTTAAACTGTACCATACAATATAAACATATAAATAAAATTTTTGTTTTGGAAAAGTCTCTATATTACTTCAGTTAAAATACCAGATGGTGATATAATGGGCAGCGTCCCTTAAAAGGGATGTAAAAAATATCAAAATTTAAATATTTAACAACAAAAAATATTGAGTTAGTGTATTCAATATAGATTTAAGAAGGAGAAACACAAAAAAACTGCTGACACAAGAAAATTCTTGACTTTCCCTACTAATGGGCTGAATCCAGATAAAGAACAATAAAGGTAATCATAATTTAAGTGAAAAACGAGAAGCAAGCTAAAATACAAACGAAACAAAAAAATTAAAACAAACGAAAGATGTAAGTGAATAAAAGGAATTGACGTGTCTCTCTAAATGTATTTTAGCAAATATCTTCATCCATATGCAGGGTGTCTACTGATTAGTCTACACAAATAAAACAGGTTAAAGCTACAGGCATGGAAACCTAAATTCCAAAAAATGAATAGATACTTTATGTCCACGCAGTAACGAGAAAATAATATTTTTCAATCTTAGTCCGGCCCTGTTGTTCGAGCGCAACGCATAAATGGATGCGCAACGCAGACAGAACGTTGAGTCATTCACAGGCACTCGTCTTATGTGTATATTATGGCAAGTTATACGAATACTGAGTACATGGACATAATGTTGATCTACGGAGAAACAGGATAAAATCCTTTACTGCACCCGTATTACATACAGAAAATCCAACGTCTATCAGACAATGATTTTCCTCGACGAGTTACCTGTTGTGAATGGTTTCGTCAAACAGAAACTTGATCCGTGATCGTGTTTACCGATGAATACTGCTTCACAAAAAATGGCGTGCTGAATTACCATAATATTTATCACTGGGCTGATAAAAACCCACAAGATATCCATCGGAGTTCATCCCAACATAGGACATCAATAAATGTATGTGTTGGAGTATTGGGCGATCATTTATTTGGGCCACATGTACTTCCCGAAAAATCAAATGCGGTAGATCATTTAAATTGTCTGCAAAATACGTTACCCGATTACTTGGATGACATATGTACATGTACGACGGCAAATCTAGTTCATGCAAGATGGGGCACCTCCACATGTTGCCCAACTTGTATGGGAACATTTAAACCAGACATTTGCGCATTGGATAGGCCGAGAAGGAACAATTTTGTGGCCAGCGCGAAGTCCCGAGTGGAATCTGTTGGGCTTTTTCCTGTGAGGATACATGAATGAAACTTTCTTTATGATCGTCGACGGGAAATTTTAGATGTCGAGGCTCTTTGAGATTATGTTGTCACAGCGGCCCAGCTTATGATAAGTTTTGCCGTCGCACAGAAGCGTGCATCCGGAGCTCGTGGTAGTAATTGCTGACATTCCTACACTAAGCTTTTGTCCTGTTTCTCATCAAACAGTCCTCTTCAAGACTACCACGAATTATTTGAAAAGAAAAAAAACTATTAACTACGAACGCGATCTCAAATAGTAAATTATTAATTAACAGATCATTAGGTAATAATATGTCGTTGTACTTTAATATTGAGTTTCTGTAATGAAAAAAAAAACACAGATTCCTACGAAAAAAAAAACAGGTCGAAACGAATAAAATCTGTAGTAAATGTGTGACCTTGTTATAAATAGAATATTTGAGAAAAGACTACATCTGCAATTCATAGAGCAGCAAATCTGCGCTTCGTAAACAAATGCATTCATAGAATACAATAAACATTTACTTACATATCAGTCAACTTGATAAAAATATCTGTTTATGTCTATTAGAAATTTTTGCAACGTCCCTTTTTTTCTTGTACACACGTGTCAGGCCCGGATACAACAAAATTTATTTTAACAGAATTTGGTGATTTTTAAAGGAAAAATTATTTTAATATATGAACGTTATTTTTTTGGATTTACCTTTCTCGTGATAGTTTTATACTGTTTATTTTTCTGACACTAGTCATTTGACACCCTGCATAGCTGCATATATATGTGTCTTATGACTTTCATTTAATGTATTTCAGGGCATGGAGAATTATTATTTACATTTCTACAAAATATGTTTCCTTTTTGTTAATACAGGGTAAGGATTTATCTCAGTTTTAAGCAGGTTTACAAAAAACTTTGAATCTTGATTTGAACAGCGATATAAACACGCTAATATACAGATGTATGTATATCGTATCGAAATACTGTTGATTGATATTGTTCTCTGTCATGCATTTGTTTTGATTAAATAATTTCTTAAACAACAATAATAAAAATTAACACATTGTATCCCGGTGCTGTTATTAATAGTTTTGGCAGTACATATCCAATTATTTCTTAAACTGCTTTGAACTTACTAAAATAATATGTTGCTTGTATGTTTTAATTTTACTTATATTACCTTCATGTGATAACACTAGATTTTTTTATCAGAACAAGACGCGATGATTAAAATAAATACAGATATAAGGCGGTTTAAACACACAAATCATCAATAATAATAATAATATAATAATAATTATGTTGACATAATTATTTGTGATACATGCAAAGACAGAAATGGTAAGAATAATATCATAACTTGAGATGTGATTGACATAGTAGTAAATTGAGATGATTAAGCAACATATTGTAGGAAATTATATTATTGTTGTACTGTTCCGTAGGCCGTTTCGAAATACTTCTCTTTTCAAATAAACGGTATAAACAAATTAGTGTATAAGTTGAAACAATACAGAAGCCGTTTTGTTAGAATTTACATATCTCGTAGGTGGTTATCATCTAAATTGTTTCATTGACAAATGCTTTACAATCTTCTGTTTGATTACGTTTGTATGCAGCGTAAATATAAATGTTATAATATTTACAGTTGTATACCTTAATAAAAAGCAGAAATGAATTTAAATAATACACGTATACGTACACAACCTATCATTAGAATAAATATACGTTTTGTATACTGGGCCAGACGTACAATCTATTATATACCGTACAAAATCAAAAAGTCTACCAAACAAACAATGAACAAGGAGGATGGAATAGGTTACGTGTGATAAATGTTACGCAGTATAGTATGCGCTAATTATCTCGAATGTCAATAGGATGAGGCAGCGGCAATTGTCCGAGGCAAATAACTGAGCAAGTTTTACTACTGGCTGTCTGCCGTTTAAAAATAGACGCTAAAATATAATGATGCCGGCTAATGTGTAAGCGCTATTTAAGAAGTAAATACATATACCAATAAGTGCATTGAAACGTACGTAAAACTTTTTATATGATCGATGTCAAATTTTACGTAATATTTAAGTAATTTTCGCCACTAAAATTATATTTTTAATACTTAACTTAGGAGTAGTAAAAGCTTTGGTTTCTCCTATTTCTAAGGAAATACTGTTCAGATATTTTCTAAAAGTGATAGTGCATATTATTAAACTGCAGTATTCCCAATTTCCGTAAATAAGGCAGTATGACCCGATAATGCTAACAGTGTAACTGACTGCATTATATAAATAATAGAGTAAGTGTTTACAGAAGGTCACGGTAACTCAACATAGCGCGACAACATAGCCCACCTGGACCCGCACAGACCTCGACCCAGGACCGCAGTTAGCAGGGCTATGGCGATGGCGGATGAAAATCTTTAAGCTGACCATAGCACTCCATACCATCAGCTCTACATCGAGCAGCGGGGCATAGCAACCTACACACTCAGCCCCCTAGGGCTCCGATAGAGGAATAAAGGGCCCAGGAACACCAGTTCGGCCTTGACACAGTGAAGAGAGACCATACTGGTAACTCAACGTGTCAACTACGCTAGAGGCGAAAACCTTTTGACCTACTATTTGTACTGTATATATTTCACTAACCATGACACGGTCAACACCTGGAACCCCTCATAATGGAGACTCGGGCCGTGGAAGCCCTCAATATCATTTAATTTAGCCATATTTGTGGATATGTTGGGTTTTATTTCTGAATTGTGGCATTGTTATTGGTATTTCTTTACTATGTTGCGTCAAAAAAGAGAAAAGTAAAATATTTCCTATTACAAAAAAAGTAGTAAACTTAAAATGTGAAAAGATAAAATAAATTTTCATATTAAGACCGTCGACTGCCTATTAATGGCATTAAATTAAAAAAAATTTTTTTTTTTAATTTTTGTCATACAAGTCGGATCGAATTTACCCGGAGGTCGGCATACCCCCGTTAGAATTGCTGGAGCGACATGGAATGGAATCCTTGGCGGAACGTCGTGACGCCTTGTGCCGGAAATTTTTACTAAATTTGATCGGTAATAGGATTGACTGTCCCTATCTTCTGTAGAGTATATCATTCCACGTTCCTCGTCTAAACTCCAGAAGCGACTGCACCTTTGCACTACCTCCAGCCAAGACGAACATTATGAAACGATCACCTACGGCCGTATTAGCAAGAGTTGGCAATACAATTCCCAATATCTTTCGTTAATTCAAATTCTTGTTGTGTATTATTATTATGTTGTGTTAATTAATATTACAATTATTATTACTTTCATTTGTATTTAATTATCTTAATTTTGCAATGCTTGCGTTATTTTATGTCCTCTGTTGGACATCAATAAATAGTATTATTATTATTATTCTATCCTTGAACTGATATCATAACGCATGGCTTTATGTGCTAAAATGCGGCATCTTGCTGGAAGACGACAGTATTGTTAGTACTATCGGTCACATTAGAAAATAATAGCTAGTGTTACTTGGTGTTGTGCAGAAATTTTTTTCGGTAATAAGCATTGATGCAAAACGATTCAATAAAACATCTGTTCACACGTAAAGTTTTTAGATATAATGTACTAAATGGAAACAAAATTTTTCTTCATTATTAAGTTCATCGATTAATTAAAGTTTACAGGAATGACATTTTCTCTCTTCAAAATACTTCGCACAGATTTAGGACTGTTTACTAAAATTACTGCCAACGTTCTAGTAGAAACATTTAGTTTCTTCTACCGTTAAAAGAGTATATAATATATGTATTTATCTGCGACCGTTTTAAGTATGCCAGATTTTGATTTAACGTTTGTACATACAATTTGTATAAATCATTCTAGTCGGTAGCAATCTGTTAATTGTGAAATTACCAAGTTCTATCAATTTAAGTTCTTCTTTTCACATTTTCCATAGATAATGAGTGCATTTATACTAGACGAAAATCATTTTCGTACAATATATACAGGGTCCTGCAACTGAACTCCGGTTTTTGATTGCTTATTTGCTATTCAAGTGACACGATTTTCTGAAACACACTGTGAAACTAGACATTAAGGAGTATATCTCAAAATTATTTTGGATTATACAGGGTGTTCGAAAAATAATCGGCATAATCAAATATATTTTTTTTAAATAGAACATTATGTATATTTTTGCATTTTTGGATGTCACTGACTATTGTCTATACGTACCTATTTTATTTTTTTATTTGATGCGCTTGTTTAGTGGAAATTAATATTTTTGTTAAAAAACCGATTTTTACATAGCGCCGTTAAAAAAATCAGTACTGCCACAAATGCGCTGTTTAACAATGAAATAGTTGGGAATTCTTTTAGCAAGGCACAGATGCATAATTTAGGCAAAAATTCATGCTGTTGCGACGTACAGGGTGTTCAGAATTCATGATCCAATTTCGGAAATTTTGACTAACTTTTTTAGATTTTTTTTAAATTGGACACCCTGTATATTTTTGCATAAACAGATGCCGATCATAATTGTCAACAATTTTTGTTAATATGTTCCTATGACTATCTATAGTAGTTTTTGATAAAAAAACAACATTTAAAAATGTGTACGAAATGCATTGTGTAGATACACACTTAGGTGTTAAATGTGCTATGATTGCATAAAATGTGAAAATATAAATACCGCCACGTATGTTAATACTAATAAAAAGTTGGGTAATATAATAGACCAGACCTTTACAGTTTATTAGGTTTTCAAAAATATTTTAAATTGTTTGCGATGTTGTAAACATACCTAATCCTATATATCATTGAATTTCTTTTTTTTTAGATAATTCTGTTGATAGGCATGGCTAGTTTATTATAATTAATTGACAGGAACTAAATGACAATTTTATTCCATTGATGAAGTTGTAACGAAAACCTAATAAATTGTAAAAGTTTAGGAATAAATTAATCTTTAATCGAATTAATAGTGTTTGAATTAAACTAAAAGCGGAAAAATATCTGGAAAATAGATAGTTATATAAATGTCAGAAAATTACATATAGTTAGATAAATAGATAAAAAAATCTTAGCTTAGGATCTATTGTACAAACACCATGCGATCTCAAGAACTGTGGGCTTGTCTAATATATCTATGTAGGTAAATTCAACTATATAACGTAAATGTGTGTCATACAACTAATAACACATAAAAAGTCTTTTAAGGCAATTCCAATGTAAAAATGATGCAAAAGTTTCTTCTATTTTATATTGGAGAAACTAAAAGATCAATTGAAACTAGATATAAAGAGTACCTATATAGCTCATTTTCGTCTTGGCAGTGGCGAACATCTTGTTAAGAACGGTTGAAAAAGACAGTCTTGATTTGGTAAATATATAAGATAGATAGAAGATATAATCTAGTATCAGCGACAAATGTTGTTGTTTATGTACATATCTTGCATAAAGAGCACTCATATAATTCCTACGTCTAACGAAATTTTACTCATCAGAAAATATTGTAACACGTTTTATTTCTAAAATTTCCTAAAATTGCCGGTTCCCTGTAATTGCATGTAAGGATTGTGATCAAGTTTATATTGGACAAACTGAAAGATCAGTTGACACTGGATATAAAGAGCATGCAGTCCGTTTTGTTCGGTTGTGAAGAGATGAATCTTCCGCAGTAACGCAACATATTACTAAGAACGGACACCATATCGAGAAATATAGTCTTGAATTAGTAAAAGCAATGAATTCGCGATGTGAAATTGTTGCGTATGAAAGCCTGTACATACATAAGTAAATATGAGAATCTAATGAACCGGGACTTAGCGATTCTAGGAAACTACGTCTTGTTGAAAATCTTCTGAAATGGTCGGCCGTCCTTAACATGTGTTACCCATTACAATCAGCTTTAGCCTGTTTTGTAAATACTTTGTGGATGGGATGTTATTTAGTTAATAGTTAGTAGTAGTTTAGTATAATTTTTTTTCTCATTCAATTATATTAGTATATGCAAGTATACTAAAATCGGGGTTAGAAGCACAGTATTAGTTCACCGCCTTGCGGAGAACTTGGGGAAGCACTTGCTATCAATCAATGCCGATAAGAATTTTGCCAGCTTCTACACAGATAATATGCTGTAATCATTCATACAAGTTATGTTTCAAAATTTTACGTACCAGCGCAGAAAGCACATACATATGTATGTAGGTATGTAGATATTTATCGCTAATAATTTTAT
>SMLS01062023.1:0-49263 GCA_004785975.1 Popillia japonica | reverse complement strand
AAAAAACCGAAATTTTGCGAAATGGTTTTTACGTATTCCTATAGCCTACTTATTCGAAGAAATATTTGAAAAATAATTGCTTCTTACTAATTGTGTGTTGGCTCGTTTATTCGAAATGTTTCGTATAGAGTTCAGTGTTACTCAAAAGTGAAATTGCTAAATAAAATAAAAGGGCGTCCAAACAAATCGAATCGGAGCTTTGTTTGAAATTTTAAAGGTCCCGAAAACTACGATTGCGCGAATTCGTGCAAATGAAAGAGAACTCCGTGAACAAAATAGCATCGCAAGTGCGAGTGGGCGTGGAGTGCAACAAGAACGTAAACGAGAAGAAAAGATGCAGTTGACGAAGCAGCAAATGATTTGGCATTGTTACTAAGACGGCTAGAGCAAGTGCGCCAATACAATTATCTAGGAGTTATTATGGATGAAGTAGGAAAACAGGAAACAGACATACTACAACGAATAGAGAAAAGTAATAAGTTATACTACGCAATGAGCAACGGATTTATAGGTAAAAGAGAGATATCAGCTACAACAAAAATGACTGTATGCAGTACTATCTACATACAAGCAAACCCTAACGTTCGGATGGGAGACCTGGACATTGACAAGTAAAATTAAATCGCGATTAGAGGCCATGGAAATAAAATACTCAGGAAAAGTAAAAGGAGTTACACTCAGAGATCGTGTGAAAAGCAGCCAAATACGGGAAGAACTAGGCACGAGACCCTTGGTAGAATTCATAGAAACAAGACAACGAGCCTGGTGGGGACACCTGTGCGGATTATAGCCAGAGAGAATGGGGAAGCAAGTCTGGGAAGCGAAACCAATAGGTAAGCGAAGTAGAGGGCGACCACAGGAAGAGTGGGACGGAGTGATAGGCAAGATATTGCAAGGGAAAGGAGAGACATAGAGTACAGCACAGAGAAGTGCAAATGATAAGAGACTGTGGTGGAAACTGGACATTCTGGTGATTTTTCAGTTTAATTTTTAATTTTAATTTTAGTTTGTTAGAATTTAAAACTGTTTCTCTTCAGTTAATTAAGTGTTAATTTGTAGTACCCTACACCTAAACGGTAGAAGGGTGAAAGATTATATATATACTAAAATAGGTGTTCGTGTGTCCGGGCGTATGTAAAAATGCAAAGAAGCTAGGACAGAAGCATTAAAATTTTAAGGCGACCAAGCGGTGGCTTACTCGCTGGAAAAGAGACAAGACAAGTTTAACAAAGTTCACGGGGAAAAAGTGAGTGCTGATGTTTTGTCTACTGATAAGTGAAAACTCGAAAGGCTTCCCGAAATTATGAACGAATTTTCACCAGAAAACATTTATAACGCCGATGAGACAAGGCTGTATTATAGAGCAACTCCAGATGGTTCTCTTTGTTTTAAAAGAGACAATTTGGCAGGTTCGAAGAAAGCAATGGAAAAAATAACTGTCTTATGCTGTACGAACATGACCAAGAGTGACAAGTAGAAACTGCTTGTAATTGGAAAAAGCAAACGACTTCGCTGTTTTGTAGAATTGGATATCCAGAGATTGCCCGTAGAATACTATCCTAATTCTAATGTATGAATGACGTTAATTTTTTTTAGATTGGTTGAAAAGTTGGGATAAAGAATTGCAGCGCATTCCAGATCCATAATTCTGATTCTAGACAACAGTGCTGCTCATCCTTACACCGACACTCTAAAGAACATAACCCTTGAATATCTGCCACCAAACACAACGTCGTTGAGTCAACCGTTAGACATGGGCACTATTAAAAACTTAAAAACTAAGTACAGAACTAAACCAAACTAGTAGTAAATTTCATTTCAAAATTGAAGAAAATTAATTGGGATCAAACTCAACAGTATAGTCAACATTCTGCAAGCCATTAACTTCGTTGCAGACAGCCGGAGGGATATTAGTAGTAAAGCAATAAAAAATTGTTTTGCTTATTGTAATTTTAAAGTGAACTCGCAAAGCTTGGGCGAAAGCGCCGTGAAAATAGATAAAGATATCAACGCTGACTTCAATATTGGATTCTGACAAAGAAAGAGAAATCGAGTCTGCGCCGGATTCTTTGCCAGAAGCATGAAATTGCATCGAGAAGTTAAGGGAATTCTTTTGCAAAAAAGGAACGAGGGAAGTCCTTTGGATGCTCGTATCATGTGCTCCGATTTTGTTAATATTGTATCAATTAAGAAAAGAAAGCAAAGTACTCTTGACTCTTACTTCTTACTTCTTTGTTGAGTGTTACACTAATTACAGTACATTGTCTAATATGTACTAGAAACGAAAGATAGTATTTACAAGGTATTGAAAATATATTTGTTGATATTTATTGATATTTGTTGATATTTGTTGATATTTGCTTTATTCTTCTAATGGAAGGTAGCTTCTTACTGTTGGTTCACAACGCGTTAGTTGCACGAAAATACCTCTCAAAGAAATTTCACGAAAAATTGATATATCGATTATTTTCCTTGGGGTTACATAAAATCTCAAACAGATTTACAGATTCATTATTATTATTATGACTATGAAAAAATCGATGAACGATCTATGATCAAGATGAGAAAAATTGCAACCTATAATAAAGAAAATTTTCAGAAAAGTATATCACTAGCTTCATGGAATCATTCTGGTACTTGTGTCAAAGAACTATCAAATAATTTTACCCATACCATCACTAATATTTTGGATAGAATGTGTCCAATTCTGGAGATATCTCTATCAAAGAAGTATACGGACAACAAATGGATGAATGAAAAGATTATAGAAGCTATGAAACTAAGGGACCTAAGTTATAAAAGAGCAGTATTTGTAAATGAAGAATGTCAATGGAATGAATATAAAGTTTTAAGAAACAAAGTTACTCATCTCATAAAACAAGAGAAAAATAAGTACTATATTAGTATTGTTGACGATAACAAATATAATACTTACAGATTATGGAAAAATTTAAAAACGATGTTGCCCAATAAAAAGAATAATATACTAGGAGAAATAGAGTTTAATAGCATGAAAATGACAAATGAAAAAATCATTGCTGGCAGTTACTATAGATATTTTGTAGAAAGTATTGATGAAATAGTGAGCAAGATAGATCGTATAATTATTCCACAGTATTGGATAGAGTTGATAATCATACACCAATTAGTAAATTTAATAAAGTGTCGATGGGAAGGTTAAGAAATATTTTGAGGAATTTAAGAAGTTCTGCTGATATCGGCGATGGAATATCCACAAGTATCTTAATAGACGCATGTGAAGTGATTGGAGATAGACTCTTGGATGTAATAACTACCTCTATGGAAAAGGGTATATTTCCTGAAGATTGGAAGAAGACTGTTATAACACCGGTGCCTAAGGTTCCAAAAGCAAAAAAGTGTAGTGAATTCAGACCTATTAATTCTGTAGCGTCCTATGAAAAAGTTTTAGAATTGTGTGAAAGAACAAGTAATTGAATACTGTGATAAAAACAACATACTTGTACCTAATCAGTCATGATTCAGGAAGAAACACAACTTGTGAATCCGTAATAAAGAGATTGATAAAGGAAATGTGGTATTGACTGTATTTTTAGACTTTAAACGTGCGTTTGAGACTATTGACAGAAACTTTCTGTTGTGTAAATTAAATAAAATTGGTTTATCGGGTAGTGCCCTGAAATAGTTTAAAACTTATCTCTCAGATAGAACACAAACTGTAAAGTTTAGAAATATAGTATCTGATGGGATTAGCAATCAGTATGGTGTACCACAGGAAACTGTATTGGGACCGCTTTTGTTTGTACTATATATTAATGATATGGTGAAATGTGTTGACAACTGTGAGATCCGTATGCTTTTGCTGACAACACTATGGTTTATGTTGCTGGTAAATATATTTACGATATGGCAGAACAATTAAATAACGACTTAAGTAAATTATACCAATGGTTATATGGTAATATGGCGATTAATCTAGATAAAACTGAATATATGGTGATTGGGTCAAAATTTCAGGTAGCAGCTATAGATTTTAATAGTATAAATCTATACATTAATCAATATAAATTAGAAAGGGTTGATAATACTAAGTATTTGGGTGTGATGATAGATTCTAACATTAACTTTAAGTCACACGTGCAATATTTATTAAATAATATACTTATCTAAGAAAGTTTTCTTCCTATATAGAATAAGTAAAAATTTATCTTCGTACACTTTATTACTGTTGTACAAAGCCATTATATCACCTTGTATTGACTTTTGTTCAACAGCACTGTTCAGCATGAACAATACTGAAATGCAAAAATTACAAAAACTACAAAATAGAGCATTAAGAATTATCTTAAAGTGCAATAAGTATATACCGATCAAACTTATACTCGATGTGTTGAATCTGTTAAATGTTAAACAATATATGGTTTACAAAACCATGATCTTTATTTTTAAAATGAAAAATGCATGTTACCATCTTATTTAAGTGACAGAATATCGGTTGTTCAAGATATACATTAATATAATACAAGAAATGTTAAAGACCTCTATACAGAGAAATTTAGCAGGGTTCAAACATCGAGGAACGTTTTTGTGAATGGTTTCAGGTTGTTTAATGCATTGCCTCAAAGTATAAAATATTGTGATTTATATAACTTTAACAAGAATTCTATTAATCCTTATCTTTCAGCTTAGGAAAGATCTAGGTAATTTTGATGTAGTAGTAGCGTAAAATAGTTAATTAAATAAATGCAATAAATGTTATAATTGTATATAATAATAGCTTTGCTAATAAATACATTACTTACTTCATTTCCGCGAAACACTTCAACAAAATGCGCAAGGCACATAAAAAATCGTGTTCTAATAAAACAAAATCCGGAAATTGTTCACGAAAATGGTCCAAACACAAGTTGCTAAATTCTAATAACCAATACACCTGTTTTAAAATACGTTTAAATCAAACCTGTTTTGTGGTCTGCGGAGAAAATTGTAATTGAAAAAGTATCAGAGAGAAACCATACAATGCGTTCATAAATGATTCGGATGAGAGCGATAAGCAACCAAACATAGAGATTGGTACTGGCAAACAAATAATTGCCTGATACTAATTTTAAAACTGAAGTGTTTGTTTTAAAGGTTCAGTGAAAATAACAACATAATACAATCGATATGAAATTCGATAATTTAATTATGTTCAAAATTTGTGGTCACTAACAATGGAATTATATCATTTTCTCATGATTTCAATTTCAATAAATCGCATGAGATGCTGGAAATGTTCATCATTTGGTAAGCATGCATGAGCTGGTCTCTCCATATTGTCGAAGACTCTCTGTAATTCTTCTATCGTAATTTGTTGAATTTTGTGTGTAATTGTCTCTTGAAGCTCTTATGAAGTGTGTTCTTATAAATGATATTTTTAATTCGACCAAATAAATAAAAATCAGGAGGCGTTAGATTGGGAGAACTGGGGAGCCAAAGGTCTTGACTAATGATGCTGTTATCGTAAAATCCTTCAAGGTAGATAATTGTTGGTCTTGCGGTGTGTGCTGCATTGTCTTGTTGAAGAAAACCATTGTTTAATTCAACAACCTGAAGTTGCACAAGGAATTCTTGTAAAATGTTATACGCTATACGTCAGCTGTAACAGCTGTTCTTGAAAAAATATAGGGCCTATGGTATCATTCGTCGTTAAGAAATGGCAATCCAAACTTATAATTTATGTAATAGTAATAATAATTGATGCATAACACTTATTTTATGCGGATGGAAATGAAGTTTCCTTTTACCGGATTTATAGAGAGTATCAGAGAGCTCTGAGCTGATAGCCTACGTAATGATTTCTTTGGACTAACTATCATACGGTGCTGAATATCAGCCATTGTTGTATGCATTAGTTTTGTTCGTCTTCCAGTACATTTCCCCTTACAAATACAATTTCTGTCCTGAAATCGCTTAATAATATTGTTTCTATGGTTCACAGAATTATGACGATTAAAATATCTATCAGAAAACTGCTGTTGAAGATAAGATTCCAAGTCGTATTCCCATGATCCATCTGGATTTTGATTTCCACTGCGATAGTGAGCCATTTAATCAAATGCGTCTTCCTCCGGGGCAAACACTATTTGCATGTAACTATAATATTGATACATAATGCATTATAGTCTTACTTTATTGGTCTAAAATACCTACAATAGCTGCCAAAAGAACAGGTTTTTAAAATAACCAAAACAACAACACGAAAAGAAGTAACGAACAAGAAGCAATATAAATTTTAGGCGAAAATAGACAATAACATGACATAAACAATATGACAACCGATCTATGCCATGAATAAAGATAGGAAAATTTAAATTTCTTATTTCCTGCCTTTGTCTTGCACTTAGCCGCAAACATTTATGATCACATGTTATTGACCAATACTAATAATAGATCAGCAGTAGAAACGAACCGTATGGTTTCAATCTTCCCTAGCGCATTAGCGTTCCTCCAAATGACAACCTTATGTCGTAGCTTCTCGCCTGTTCGCACCAGTAAACAACTTAGAAATTCATTAACGTTTATGTGAATCATTCAAGTACCTACCCAAAGATTTAATATATGTAGTAATTGCAACGAACATATGTATTAAAAGAAGCTGTTCCGCATTTAAATATAAAAAAATACCGTTTATGAAAAGTTTATCGATAAAGTTATATGAAGTTGACCGATAGAAGGAATAAGTTCATAAATGGTCTACTCTCGCAGTCGTTATATAAGACAATGTTTGAGTAGCAGGTGGTAAAAAAATGAATTCTTAGGTTTGAAGGATAATTCTAATTGTTGATCTATTATCTTGCTTATTAGGCTAATTCTTTCAATACGCCATGGACAGTTAGTTATCATTAACGAAGACAACCTTCCTCCCTTTCGATGGCTCACTGGGCGAATTGAAGAAGTTCATCCTGGATCCGACAGCATTATTCGAACGACTACAGTGTGTGTAAATTGTGATCTTCTGAAAAGACCTGTAATTAAATTATGTGTTTTTCCAATTAATTATTAGTGTGTATAGTAACTTGAAAGTCAATCCGTTCAAAGGGGCCGGTATGTCTGGGAAACCAAAATGTGATTGATTTTCAATTAGTCTTTTTTCATAAATTGTAAAATTTAGTTTTTGATAGTTGTCATTCACTTTGTACTTTGTGTAATTTTTTTCTAATATACTGAGCTATTCTTCTGTTAAGTGGTGTTTATTATATGAATAAAACCTTAGCACTCGTACATCATCTATAATCTTCACCAAATAATTAACACCCAGCTGTACAATTTATGAAAAAACACTTGAAATCTTGAAAATCAATCACATTGTGGTTTTCCAAGTGCCCTCTTTGATAATGTGTTATTTAGTGATTAGTGATGAATGTACTTCTCATAACAATGCCCTTCGTGAATAAACGCAACCACCATTATGTGTTATGCTGATAGGTGGTCCGTTAATGTTTGGGCTGGAATACTATGCCCATATTTAATTGGACCCTATTTCTTTGAAGAACCTTTAAATGGTGTGATGTTTCTAGATTTCCTTTTATATCAACTTCCAATATTATTAGAACAAGTCCCTTTAAACATCAGAGTAATCATGTGATTTCAATTGTATGGAGCTCCGCCTCATTATCATCTCGAGGTGCGACCATTTTTAAATGCCAACTTTCAATACAGGTACATTAGAAAAAATGGATTTCAAAATTGATTCCCCAATCCAACAGATTTCTTTTTATGATACCCCTCCAACAACACCTCACGAAAATACGCATAAGAGACGCTTTTGAAACTATAACCTCCCAAATGTTGTACAGGGTTGGCAGTGGTTTTCAAAAACGAATATGTAAGTTTTTGGAAATGGATGGTCGCCATTTCGAACATCTCTTATTGGATTTTGCTTCTGCTTTAAGGTAGGTATCTTAGTATGTTAAACATTAAAGATATTCTTCATTATTATTCCTATAATTGTAAAGCATCTGACATTTTCAAATATCATAGGGAGTTAGATACATTTAGAAGTTTATTTAAAAAGTATCAAATCGTGCAAAAAATTCTATTTATGTAATTTTATTTTATTTAATCGAGTTTACATCGTGATGTAAAATTACGATATTTCTGTCGTGTCTTTTATTATACACCAGAATGATTAGTTACATTTTCATTTTATTCATAATATAAATAATTAACGATCACGCACGTCTAGGTCCAATTACACTAAAACTCATAATATACTCCAAACAACTATTTTTTACGGAATTCTACAGTGAAATATTTTCCCGCAGAGATATCACGAGTCGTAATGTTTGTAGATAGTTTTACATTAAAATAATCTCATTTTCTGATGTCATTGTTGTAACTTTTACATTTAACTAATAGAGTTCAATTTTGTATTTGCATACGTTTAGCGAACGCATCTAATTTCTTTGTAATTCACGTTGTGTGTAGCACAATGAGCGAGCTACGCATACCTATGCATGTATGTATGTATGTATATATGTATGTACTATGCATGCTCTCACACATCGCATACAAAGCGTAAAATAAAATACAATTACACGAACGTTGCAGCTAATTTTACGGTAAACGTATACCATTTCTCGTTGCAGTACCACTAGGTATATCCTGCTAAATTACCTTTCCGCGCATACCAGCATATTTGTATATGCTACCATCAATATTTGTTAAATATATTAGTGTAATTATATTAAGTACTAATACTACAGTGAATTCGTTTAGCGCGGATTGAAATTACGTTTATTGCTAAACAATTACATTATACCCGTGTATTGTTAATTTCGATAACGTTGCTTTGGCATGTTCCGATTTTGCGGGGAGTATTGCCACTTGCATAGAGTAGGTACGCATTTTACTTGATGAAGTTACAAAATGGTACGTATTGGAGAAATTTTGAACGTGAAAAGCACGGGAGTTTGAAATCATACGCAGCACAAACTAATCTAATATTTTTTTGCGCTTGTAAGAAAAAACAAACCTAAAAACCCGGGTTCTTTTTTTCTGCTGAAATATGAAAATAACATATTCGGGAAATCTCTCTTTATTAAATCAACAAGGGCGGTATGGTATGGCGAATTTTCAAATTGGAGGACAAATACGAAGTATTTTACACGAAATCGTGTGGTGTGCCCTAAGCCTTAATACAGACACGGTTAAAAAAATGCAATTAGTTCCTGTAAACAATAGTAAATGTTTAATTAAAATCAACAATAATTAAGTGCTATTTACATTCTCGATCCGTGTAACTAGACTTATACATAATAATGTAGACACAACCTCGGCAATTCCGTTGCAGTTAATCATAATTACAGTACGGTTACTATTAAAGATGGATGGAATCTGCTTATTCTACCCCTCCAACGGTAAACAGCCTGTGGTAGCGGTATTATTTATGGCTTTCGTTATAAATTAGCAGCGTTTGTCCACTTCAGACTTACAATTTCCTGGGAATCTACCCACTAACATCCTTTCCGTTATATAATATCTATTTTAAATTCTATTTAATAATATGTTGCTTCCTGAACTCAGAAGGATACATTGAACTTAAAGGGGTACATATACATAATTTTGAAATGGTCTTTGGGGTAAAGTTATGCATGGACATTAGAAAAAAATTATCACGAACACCAGGGTTGTCAGGCACGGATCTTGATGAGTCTCAACTATGTTATAGAGGGATCTTCCTTAAGTATCCAGCTTTTATCCTAACGCGCCCTAGAGTCCTGAGAAAATCAACGTTGTTGTGTTCGTTCCCTTAATACAGTTAATGTTGGTCTCCGTATAAGCTAGCGTGCGTGGCGTTATAAACTGGATCTACGCCTGTCACCCTGGTGGTGGCGTTCAATTCCTGCCGGTGAATGTTTTCTCCATCTTATTGTACACAATGTTAACAATTATATTTAATGCAAATTATTCATAAATAATATTTTTCGCTCGCGCTGGTCTTCTTCGCTTCCCCAGGCCGAACCGAGGTTCTTCAACCCTTTTGTCTTCCTATAAAGTCCCCAACATGGACTGGGTTTGTGGGATACGGCTACTTCACTTCCTTGGGACTCTATTGAGTTTTTCGTATCGAACCATGGGGTTCCTGTGATCAGCCGCAAGACCCTGTTCTGTAGGACCTCCAGTCTCTTGAAATTTGATTTGGCGACACTCGAGATGGTTAAGGCGCCATATGTTAGAATTGGGCGTAGAAAGGTGTAGTACAGCAAGATTTTTATCTTCAAAGAAAGGCTATTCTTCGGGAACAGGAGCGTGTAAAAGACCCTCCTGGCTGTTGTGAACTTTTCTATGATATTGGAAATGTGTCCTTTCAAGGACAATCTCGAGTCTAGACGAACCCCTAGGTACATAACGGATTGGCTCCAAGGGATCCTGAAGTCGTTAATTTTGACATTCTTGGGAGGCGGTCTAGTTCTGTTCGTGAATCTGACCGCGACGCATTTAGATTCATTTATCTTTAATCTCCACTTGGTTAGCCAATTGAGGATTCTGTCGAGATGACCCTGCAACCTATGAGTTATTAGCCCTTCGTCTCTAGACGCTGCATATATGGCTGTATCGTCTGCGTAGATTGCCAACTGTACACCCTCAAAGCGAGGGAGGTCCGACATGAATATTAGGAAGTCGCATGGTGCCAGAAGTGACCCCTGCGGGACGCCAGCCGCAATCGATCTCCTCGAGGACAAGCTGTTGCCCTGCTGTGCTGAGCATGTTCTTTGCTGCAGGTAACATTGTACTACCCTTACTAAATTTGGGTTGATGCCTCCCAGAAACATCTTGTAGACCAGCGCTTGGTGCCAAACCGTCGGTGTCAAAGGCCCTAGCAATGTCTAAGAAAATTACACCCAGGGTTATATTTTTTCGCTTCTGCTTTCGTGCCAATGATTAAATACGCGTAGCTTGCATCAAAATTATTAGTAAAGGAAAAATCTTCTTTTTTGAATGTTAACGAAATGTGTTTCCCCGTGCTCCTGAAGAGACGGTGCACCTGCTAAGCTATCGTTTGTAAAATGACCCTGTTGCTCGTCGACTTTATCGTGGTCTGAAGTAGCGAGCGAAGAAATTGATATGGAATGAACTAATTTTATTATGCTATTCGTTTGTGAAATTCAAAATACTTGTGACACCGCAGATTTGTTCGAGTTTATTTATTAATAAAATTACCATGGCGGCCATTTATGAATATTTTCATCATTAGTTGCGTGAAATATAATTCTTAATATTGTGTACAATAAGATTGAAAAAAAATCCATCAGCAGGAATCGAACGGTAGTCACCAGGGTGGTAGGCGTAGATCCATTCCCCAGCGCTACGCACGCTCGCTTATACGGTATAAAAAGAACATTAACGGTATAAAAGGAACGCGCATAACATCGTTGATTTTTCTCAGAAACTAGGGCGCGTTAGTATAAAAGCTCGTGCCTGGGTACGCAGGACAGCTCCTTCTGTTAAGACCCATCAAAAAATTCAAAATAAAAATGTGCTCCTATTCTGCATGGTTAATTATTACGAAATTTTTGCGGACCATATACATATCACAAAATATAAGTTTTATACTTTTTATAAATGATTATAGGTGGCATTTCATTTAAAATGCATATATCGGTAGTATACAATTTTAGATTCAATTATGAGCTACACATATAATTAATAATGATCTCATCAAAATACCTGTGCAAGTCCTTGATTGATATTAAACGTAATGGATGATTTTTGACACTATTAAAATGCATTATTGTAATTCAACGAAACAAGGCGTAATTCATCACTAGTTTCAGTGACTATTTCCAAAATTTTAGGATAGTATCTGATGAGCTTTAAATCACGATAGTGCTCCAGACTTCTGACACCACAAGCCCTTTTTTTAAAGTTAGAAACAAATTGTGTATTAATTATAAGTTATAATAACTTCTACTTACTTCTATTGAACCGAGTGTACTTTCAGATGCTTTGTTTACCCATAAAATAATTTTGCTATAAAATGCGACGTTGCCAAGTTATTGAATTTTTTATATTTTCTTTGTCGAAATCACTACTTTAGTTAAACTTTAATTCCCTCGTCATTTTTCATTTATTTTCAATGAAATTTTGAGAAAAGTCTAAACTGGCATCATTTTATCTTATACGAGTGGAATGTTATGTGTTTATTATACAGGGTGTCCAAAAATATTATTTGCATATCAATATCTTCAATTGTATTTTATGCCATTTTCTTAAATGGAATGCCCTCTATCTAGTAGTATGTATCGATAGAGTATTTATTTACCTTTAAAATGATACCAATATTTCCACTTTTGCCTTTGACCAAAACCAATTGCTTGGCTTTTGTGGGCGCAAAGATTTTAACGTGCTGTCACTTAATTGGCTTAGATTATTATCGTTCAAGTCTAAAACTATAAATGTTTGTATCATTTTTATCATTGTTGGCAAGTGTTCAAACTTATAGGTAAGTCATTTACGTAAACACGAAACAAGGAGGCTTGGTAGCGGAAGGAGTAAGATCGGTCGACTTTTGATTGTGAGAGAATTAGTGGTAGGGCAGCGGTTATCCGACCGAGTACCATTTGTTGTAATATTGTAACAAGACTTATTACAACACGTTTAGGTACTCACACTATTTTATATTAATTACAGTCTTAGTCCGATAAGCAATACAGATTGGAAGCCACTGCACTAACCACAGACAAAAAAAAATTGAAGCCTGTGAAACTCATTTCCAATCTTCCGAATTTTCAATCTCTACGATTTGACTTTTATCTCTCAAATATGATTTAGAAAAGCTTAGAGCTCAGGTCGAAGGACGTCAAACGGATCTTCTACAGTTATTCGACATAGCTGTCATATACTATGAGCATCTGTGTGGTATTGGGGAAGTATCTTTGGGCCCTAACCTTGGTATTATAAATAACCGAACATTTTGGTAAAAAAAATACTTGCGAGCTGTTACCTCGTTCCATTATTAAATATCTCCATAATTTGGGAGCCTCTAGTTAGTTAGAAGCATTAGTGAAAATATAATGGCTAGATTGCGACATAAATATCAAGACATACCAATATTTGCACAAAGGTTTTATATACACTTGTGTACACTTATGTACACTCTGAACGCTTAGTTCTAGCGCAATGAAATTTGGTACAAAAGTAGTACTAAACTAGTACAACTAACCCTGATGCGGAGAGCGCTGTAACTCTGCTAGGACAGAATGCATCAATAAGGGGAATATCCCCATTGAGCGGTGCGTACTGTCGCTACACGACCACGCATGGAGTCAATAAGTCGTCGTATGCCAGTGAAAGGGATGGCCAAGCATGCCACGATAACGTTGAAGGCTCCGACTGATCATATCCCAGACATGTTCGATCGGATTCATATCCTGGCGAGCTGACCATGGAAACATTCACATACCGTGCTCTTCCACAAACCACAGATGCCTTACGTCGGCCCACTGCTGACGTGGGCGGCGGTGTCCGGAAGTGAGTAGTACAGCTCGTGGCTCGAAGATCCTTGCGTGCTGTGGTAGCGCGGGACCGTCTCGCTCGCGGCTAAAGGCGCGTACATCCTACCTCAATCCATTCTCGCCCTGCCCGTTGCACAACTGACAACGACATTTCGCACTCAAACTCGCTTGTAGCGTGATCGATCCCCCATTATGCAGCGAATACAATTACGTACTGGACCTTCACACCACACTAAGAACGACTGGTTCCTCCCACCCCCATAGGTCTCCATGGCGCGGCATTTGCCACGTATGGAAGCCGCTCAGTAAAAAATGAGGCTATAGGAAAGGTCGAAACTCGCTGCATAGACTCAGTTGTAGAAAGCCTTGATGCTCCGCAAATTTTATTGATGTGTACTCGTCAATGATTTCCAGCAGTGGTTGTACCTGTTTTGTTAGAGTTTTATAGTTTTATACACAACATGTTATATTTAGCGTTCTTTTATAATAAAAAATGTAGCTACAATTTTGTCTTTGTTTAGCATTGACAATATAATAGGCGTTTAAAAATGCGAAAGCCTGTGGTAAAAATTTAATCTGTATTATTATCACGAATTAAGACAATGATATCGTCTGTATGAGATAATTTTTATGTTAGGTAACCTATCTTCAAAAATATTTCGTTAGAAAATAATGTAATAGTAGACAGTATGTATTCGAGAGCACTGAAACCTGCTCTCTAGCTACCATTATTATTTTGAATAGCTTAATCTTGTACATAATTTCAAATCAGCATTAAATATTAAACATTCTATTGTAGAAACAACCTTTACTTTTTATTTCCTCATGAATTTAAAATTTGCTAACTTTAAATTCGGATTTCTTTCTCGATATTAAATATGTATACTGCCATCACAGGATGGTATATGACTCCTTTGGGGAAATCCAAGTTGACTTTTGTGTAAATGAGGCAGTGATAGCAGGAAAGAATACATAATACGAAACGCAAATTTCTTTCTATTGCACTGCTGCTACTAGAGCTTTATTTTATTTTTTATTATTATAAAATATTCCTGCCGTGTAAATTATGTAACTCATAACCAAGTTGTATATCCCTTCAGTGGAGCTGACGTTATATCGCCTGTAATTAACTTTCCGGATGGTGCATACGGCATATATTCAATATCGGTACCTACATATATATGTATAATATGTGTATGGAGTTTAGTTGCTTAAAGCGCGAAACTTCTGACAGCTAATATCACAACGCAAAATGTTCGAAAATGACATTTCAACGCTGAGCAAGTATTGGTATTACCTATGTTGTTTGAATGATTGCTGTAAATTAGTTTTATTTAATATTTCTACGTAAATGTCAATTTGTTCCTGAGATGAAGTTAATTATTTCATTCTGGAATAAATTGATTTTTAGTTGATTCTGGTTTAATAGATTTATCAATATCACTTAATAAAACCTATGTACTTTTCATAAGAACACCACAGGTTTCACTTTCTTTAATTACAACATCGAATATTCTCTTAATCTTAATGTAGGTAATTGCACGGGAATTTGCATCACGACAATTTCAGATCATTTTCCGCGGAAATAGCGGGCGTAAACCTTAGCTCATAGAAACTTGGCGAGGATATATGTTTATATATACAGCATTCTCATTTGAAAACTTACCACAGTAAATTTCCGAAAATCTAGAAAATTATAAAAGATTTCCTAAAAACGTAAAAAGTATTATCGAGGAGGACAACTTTGATGCAAAAATTGGATCACCTACTTGAACACCCTAGCTCCCTAGGGGCTAGCTCCAGCCCCTTACAAATCAATCCAAACTTATTTAAATAAAATAACACAAATGGTTTATGGTTTGAAATTGTATTAATTTATGGGACCAAAAATCAATGCGCTCGGCGAACTGCCGCAACATTTAACGAAAGGCATCCAGATAAGATCACATCTCATAGGTATGTCTTAAATCTTATTCATAAATTTACTCAAACTGGGTCTGGTCAGAAGGTTTTCGCCTCTAGCGTGGTTGACACGTCGAGTTACCGTGACTTTCTGACGCCCCTCGCCTACCAGAAAGTTTTCGTCTCTAGCGTGGTTTACACGTCGAGTTACCGTGACCTTCTGGTACCCATCCAGTTAATCCCTTTTGCTCCTGAAGAAGCCGCTTACATTAGTGGCGAAACGTCGAGTTTATTGTATATCTTGTGCATTTTATTTTTATTATGTACTGTATATGTATATTTTACTAACCATGACACGGTCAACACCCGGAAACCCTCATTATAGAAACTGGGTCTGTTGCGAATATAAAACATATGCCGCCGAGAGTTTTAAATTGTTTCTCAAGTGGAAGTGTTGGGTCATTTCGCTATAAATCCTCGTACTTCATTACGTCAGATTTCGGTGACAACTGGAATATCGTTGAGTGCCGTTGATAAAGTTACAGTTCAATGTACTTTTTATTTACATGGATTTGTAAATAAATATAACTGCAAATATTGGAGTAACGCAAACCGTCATCTGATTGTAGAAGAACATATTCAGTACCCTAAAAAAATTAATGTATGGGCAGGCATCTTGAGCGGCCAAGTGATTGGGCCATTGTTTTATAATGAAAATCTGAAAGGCGAGGCATACCTGGATATGCTAGAAATTAGAATTACATTTTCAACATTGGATAGGACAAAGAGGACCTATAAAATGGCCAGCAATAATTTGACGTCACATGACTTTTTTCTATGAGGTTACTTAAAGGCCTGTTCTGCTTACCTTTCAACTTGAAAATTTAAAAGAACTTTGTCAGAGAATTACTGCAATTCAAAGAGAAGTTTTTGAAAACGTACCTCGCATCATCATTGCTTAGCGAGCAACGCACAATCCGTTGAAGTGCATTCTAAATATAGGGTTTGGTTCCGAAAAATTCAAAATAGAATAAATCAAAAGATTTCGAAAACGAATCGATCAACTTCAAAAATCTAACCGCCAAAATATAGTGTTTCAAAAGACCATTAAAATGAAATATTACTCGATACCCTTTTCCATTTAAGATTTTTTAATGGGGGCTACCCTACCCTAGCCCCCGGGGCTACCCAGGGGCTAGGATGTTCCAGTAGTTGAGGCAATTTCTGTATCAAAAATTGTTCCCCTCGATAATACTTCTTACCAGTTTCAGTTTCTTCGCGATTTCCAAAAATTTACGGTGTAACGTTTTCAAATGAACACGCTGTATATTACATACACGCATCTGAAAATCTTCTTTCTAGCAAAAACAAGTCGGTGTGTTACACACGTTTCCACGTGCACGCGGTAGTGCTGGCGAAATACGCGCACATGATGAGTTGAAACGCGAACACAGGGCAAAGTGACATAATCTGCTATTCGCGAACAACGTGCGAACTTATAATCACATGAAACCGGAGTGTTCTGCTAATGACAGGTATTGTGAACGGGACATTGAAGTGCAGACGCGCGCGCTTTTAGGAGGAAATTGCCAACCGTTTATATTTGAAATATATATATGTCTATATATGCACATATAAATTTATCTATATGCATATACATATATGTATATGTACATACCTCGAGTTCAACATACCATACTCGTATGTTTCAGGTTTTAACCGTAAACGTATACATATGTACGTATAACACGTGCGCCATCATTAGAATTTCACTTTTCAGGGCAACAGTATACGTTCTACTCTTAGCATTGTCTTTAACTGCGAGGATGGCGATGACGTTAAAGACAATGCAATTCCCGTCTACGAAGATGAGTTGTGACGATTATTAGGTTGTAGGTTCTCGCGTCATATGCTACCATGACTTCCCGAAGGTAGAACTGTAGCAATATCTATCGTATAAATTGCTAAACTTTGTTTAGTGCAGCTTTAAACTAAGCTGCAAGGTTTGACAAATTTGTATTTCAAAAACAGGGGAAGCTAACAGTGAGTAAATAAGGTGCACATCGAAGTTAAATTTATCATAATGTGAATCCTTCTAAAAAAGTTTATACGTACTGAACCGTCGTTTCAGTCTTTGTGCTTGTATATGGCAGGATTGTGTCAAACAACTCCTTTAAATCAACTAATAAAGTAGGAACGTAACAAACACAGTTTTTTCTTTGATCTACGTAAACCAATCGTTTAGTAGAATTGACAAACGCCTCGTGTGGTCATTATTTTACGAAATATTTAATTAGAAGGTACACCTTTTCCTCAAAGGCTTTTGTGCGTAGCTACTTTGTTTTTGTACACATCGTTAACAGGTGTTTTTCCCTACACCATTCTGTGTAGTCACTAACATAATCAATTTCTACTAGACTGTTCAATACTAGATAGAACTAAATGCATTTCTGTTTGTTTCAGGTGAGTAGAAACTGCAAGTGCGGGGGAATCATGGAGCTATCCAATTATTCCGGGTGATTAACTTAATTTGATTGCGTGTTACCGTTCGTGCATACTCGCATAATCTCCTCCGTGTACACACATACACTGAGGAGAGCTAGAGAGAGAGAGCGAGAGAGCAGAATATTGGGAACCGATCACGTTCGGCAATTCCGCCGTAAGGGTGAATGTTGGTTGTATAAAGTTGAGCACGAAATGGTAATTAATATTTTCAACGTGCCCGGTTAAATACGCCAAGCGATCGGAATAATTGCGCCGCATGTTACTTCTACAATTGCGTGAGATCTTGTTCCATACGTTACGTTCATCTTCGGGTATTTTGCGAATTTAGCGTAGTTAAGAGTTAGATTCGTAAAGTTAATATCTTCTAGTCCTAACTAATAATAATAAAGCTGGCTCAGGTAGAATGTTCTTGGAAAATTATATACCTAGTTCAAAAGACTTCTTTGCAACCTATTATATAACTTTCCTTCAGACATTAATTATTGTTAAATATTAGTTAGTTAAGATCGCTGTGAGAAACAAGAAAACCAAATTTAGACTGATTTTTGTAGTTATTACCAATTATAACTCAAAACAGGAAATGGGAATGGAAGTTTATACCGTAAAAGATGCAATTACTGTTGCTAAGCTCATTTGTGCAATGAATGCCACATCGTATAATTAAGACGCTCAATGCATATGATGAAATTACATTTATTCAGAATCATATTTCCCCATGTTAGTCAAGAATTCAATATTATTTCTTCGACGAAAATATAAAATAGTATTAAGTCGTTTTAAATTAGGGAAGAAGGGCTATTGGATGACACAAGGGTTACAGGGTGTTACTGTATTGTGAATATATCGTGTAATGTAACATGTCTCTATGTTGCATTTGAAAGTAATCGAGTGAAAACATTACGTGTTAGGCACCCAAAAAGATCTTTACGGCAATAGTGTTCTACCTATCGTCACTTTATGCCATTTTGTTATCTCAAATACGTTAACTAGTCTCTCATTTGTGATAATTATGTAGATGGCGATTTATTCAATACAAATACGTGGACGTTCAATAAACTTCTAAGTATTCAGTATGTCTTGTTGAGCACAGAAAAAGGAGGTTAAGGAGAAAAATGACCAACTGAAGAAATGAAAATTGTCGTTTCATAGGCACAATGGATTTGGAGGTATGGACCAATGGGCTTGTTAAAAAGAACCCCCGATTTTGTTCCAAACAATTTTCAATTTGTTAGATTAGATTAGATTACTAGTAGGTTGATCAGGCATTTGAATGTTTCTCGTCAATTATCTTCTTGCCGAAATTACAATCGGTTATATAAAATTTGGATGAACATTTTTGCTATATTACACACATAAAAATACGGTGTTGGATTTAACACCAATTTTACTCCGTCTGGTAGTTCCATCGCGACCAAATGCACAAGTAGTTAATCGCAACGGAGTTGCATAATTTAATACTAATATCCGAGATTCGATTAAAGTAACACTTTTGCGTAGTTAAAGTTTCCCTTGCGAAGTTGGTTCATATCCCAATGGAGTTGAAATTATTTAATTTTGGAGTTGCCTTTACTCCATTGCAGAGTTGGATAGATTCCTTTATGGAGTTACAAGCACTCCGTTAAGTGTAGCGTGAATTTGGTGTCGCAGTTGAATGAATGCAGTTGCGGTGTTGCGTGAACACCTTTACAGTGTCTGCTAAATTTGATTACTAAATTCCTACTACTCTTTTATGGAGTGACGCTCACTGATTTATGTAATCTAAAAAAAATGATAAACAGAATAATTTTATAAACTGGAAAAAAATAGAAAAGGTAAAGTAGACCATAAAAAACAAAATTTCTACTAAAAACATAAACATGTATTTCAATATGTACTTAAAATGCAATACAAATTTAAACGAGTTTATACTTTGTATTTTTAATAAATGTACATACACACATACCCTAAAACTAAATTTAGATTTAGAGAAAGATTAAGAAACATTTTATAATGGGTTTGCAAGCAAATATTTTAAATACAAAAATAAGAAAAAGATAAAAAACTAACCTCTAGCAACGTCACAACACAATTTTTTGATTTTTCAAGAACCCACTGATAACAGCAATGGTTGGTTGGTTTTTTTATTCTCTACGCCATCTTCTAATGGAAAACTTATCTGCAATAAATACCTGGTTGAAAAAAACATATTTATGATGGTAAACTAAGCGAATGAAATATGGCCGTTATGAATTACAAAGGCATACGTATATGCAGCAAATTTCCTTATATCATAACAGTTAGAGAACACTTACCCGTTTTCTAAATAGTATTAATATCTAGGTTTCCGACTGATATCTTTATCCACTTTTTCAAGATTGGGTGTTTCACTCTCACAAATAATGTATTTTTCATTATCTAGTACATCACTCATGTATGTATATAACTTCCATACTGATTGCTGCGGGCAAATACAACGCGCTTGCGCTAGCAGCGATTCCACCCGACCTCACCGAAACGTTACTTTTAACACATTCAAGGAGTTAAGTTTCACATTTTGGTGTTACGCTAACTCCCTTCTGTTGCCAAACTATTTGTCAACACCGAAAGTTAGCATATTCTTTACCGTTTGGTGTTGATATTATCCGTGGCTGATGTTAAACAACGAGTAACACCGTCGAAGGATATTAAATTTCTATTTTTCGGAGTTGGAAATTTGTAACTACATGGGGTGTACTTGGAAACATTTCCGAAAAGTGTTGTAATATTTCCTTTTAATGTTAATTTAACAAATTGTTAGTGAGAATTTTTTCAGAAAAGCGACAACACCGTTTAATTTAACTGCGTAAAATTTTTATGTGTGTATTTATTAGAACGATGCTCCTGTAGTTACTATTTTAGTGTCACCTTTCTTAGCAACATGACCATTAAAGCATTTGAGCAATTTTCCGATGGACTTTCAGAGTCGTAGAGTAATTTTTTATAATGTTTTGTCGTCCAAATGTCCGGCACCTCCACCAAAAATATCATGGCCCTAGTTACGACGGGGGTTTATTCAGGTCTTTAATTCTAGATCTTAATCCATTTCCTGTGATGTTACGTTTGTTAATAACAGTAATTATCGTACGCTGCTACGGTGATTATTGTAACTATACTCTAAAGTACATATACATATGTTGCTGTGTAGAATAAACTTAGTCCGCTGTTAATTACTTGCAATAGCCAATTTAATATCGATCGGAATACGCTTTTTCGAGAAGAATATAATCCAGACTCTAACAATCTCTCATACCGCTGTGTAATGGTTTAATATATAAATGCATAAAGCGTGTTTTAAGGTCGTGGCAAAAAACGGCGATCTCCAAAGCGGTAAGAGATATCTAATGGATAGTTTAAATTTGTCAAATTCGAGATTTAAAAAGAAATTTGGAATTTGAGATTCTTATTTTAGCTTTTTAAGTAATTTACTTAAGCAGATAAGGTAAACTATGGAACGTCAGTCTCAAGCAAATCTTTGTGCTTTATAATATGATAGTTACAGATTTCAAACCCGACAATACTCAACACAAGAAGTAACTCTTGTAAACTATCTTTAACTTTTCCATTTCGTGGTATTCTAAATTCTTTACGTCTTTTGATAGAAATGTTTTTTTGCTGATTTCGAAAATACATAAGATATCTATATTCTAAATAATAATAATCTGATAATTTGTTAAAATTAAAGAAAACAAAAACAAAGTTGCCAAAGAAGTGCCGAAGTAAAACAAAAATAATTTATCAAACGAATCATATTTTCTAAAACCACACTGAAATATAATCAATTTTAGCAATTAAATGTGATAAAAGTAAAATGCGGTACAAAAATGGTTTTGTAAAATCGAAAGGCTACTATTCAATCAGTCAAAGTCAAATTTAATGCTTTTTATCTCTTAACTTTTTAGCAATCCATAAATATCTGCCAGAGAGAGCTTTCATAAGTTTATTATTCTTTCCACAGTTTTTAGGAAGATGTTGTAGTATTTAAATTATGTATCAACCAAATGTTACATCTTGATCATTATAACAGACAAATAAAGTTTGTAATGGTCTTCTTTGTCAGACAATAAAGATACGATCGTTGCTATATTTGTAATTTTTATAACTGAAGTTTAACTAATTTAAACATGCCTTGGTCTTACATAATTTAAGGATAAACGTTAAAGTACAGAATGAATATAGTTTCTATTTATAAAGCAACAGAAAACTCACATTGATATCTTCATTTCTATTAGGTCCAGTAATAGAATATCTGAACGATATTCCACTAATCTAATTAGGTGGTAGAGATTTGACAGCAACTATGTGACACAATTGTGTTTTAGTTAGAAATAATTTGGATAATACGTTTCTAAAAGAATGAGAAAAGCTCTTGAATAGCATCCGTACTTACGTCCAATCGATTATTATTTATTAAGAGGTACCTACAATTAATAATATTCAATTTTATTCTATGAACATTTAATATAACTATTATCTCGTTTCGGCTATATCGCTGCCACCTTAGCGCAGATTAGCATATAGATAGAAAATTGAGGATGGTTGATCAGAGATTAAACGTCAAATTTGAAATCTGTTACTCCTATCCTGTAGAGCAGGACAAGGTTGCATTAGGTTGTTTTTTCAGATTTCAGTATTTTAAAGATTTCTCAACGGCACATTGTTGAGAACATATATGTAGATACACAATTTTGCCAAATTTCAGTTACTTCTCTCTTTCCCGCTCTTACTCTCATACCATTTTGGAGATTCCCGTTTGTTGTTTTCGAATTTATAACACTCTGTATATTGCTATGTATGTATGCAGTATTAGAGTAATAATACACTGCGACCTAAAAGATCTATTGTGTCCCCTATTCTCGCTATACTCGTATTTACAGTTGGCCGATTAGTCCGATTACTTTTAAGAAGTGCAGGATGTCAGAATACCCCAGGTTAAATAATTCTCCCTCTTCAGTTTCATGTGCTCATAGGTGCGATGCCCTTGAGAAACACAGTTCAGGGGAGTTTGACAGTAGATGGATGCCTGTTTCATCTTTTTCTTTACAAAATCTACATTCGGCTTCCTTCGTTTTTCCAAGTCTATTAAGGTGTCCATTCAGTCTGCAGTGGGCGAAAGGATCCTTGTCAATATACGATTATTGGTTTGACTAATGTTAATGCATTCTGAAGATCTCTTCCCAGATATCCCTCATATCGTGGAAATTCGCCCAATATTTGGATTTTTTCTGCTTCATGTTTGACCTACTTCAATATTACAAAAACCAACAGTAGGGTTATCTTGTTATCCTTTTGCCTAGTTCAGTTAGTTTGTCTAGACAGTCTCCAATCATCTTGGAGCTGATAATATTTGAGTTCAACACCCTTATGGCTGCCCGACTATCATACCTTATGATAATCTCTTGCTTTTCGTAGCTTCTGTCATGTTAAATTGGATGCATCCTTCAATAGCGTGTATTTCCGCCTGAAAGATATTTGGGTACATCCCCAAGCTTCTTCAATGTTGGGGCCATAGGTATACCATTTGATAGCGTTGCTATTGCGTTTCGAGATGGTGTCTTTGTCCCATTCGCTGTTGCTACTAAGCTTGATGGTAAATCTTTTCGCAAAGCTGCTGTATATTGCTAGTTTTCGAAACAGTAGATGTTAAAAAATATCTTAAAACTGTTAAAAATTATAATTACTATGATGAAATTATTTGAAAATGGTCACTAATTACTAAACATATTATTAACTATATTATTGTGTAAATACATACATAATATAAGTAATCATCTGTTTATTTATTCACACTTTCCCAATTGACCAAAACCTACTATAAATTAAACCAGGCACATTACTCGTATGTTGAAGTGACTATATGTAAAGTGTTTGAATTGTAGTAGTTTTGAATATGTATACCGTTATTTACGTCGACATTCCAAACAATATATCACTGATGCACATTATCACATCTATATATAAACGCAAATTTGCATAGGTGTTAGCGAAACTAGAATCGTTTTTCTCCCAGTTTTTTTTTCCCGAAGCTACATTAACGCGACACAGTTTAAAAAGCCCCTCGCATGACGTGTGCCAGAGCAAACATTTGTATACATATACTATACTACATACATCGACGCTAAATTGTAAAAACGCGAAAGACTATTTAGGTATTCATTCATATCTCGCCTGGAATATGTGAACACAGCAACAACTACAGTATATCGGAGGGAGCTTAAACGCCAACGAAATCCCACCATCCGCTAGCTGTATGATACACAGAACGGGCTCTATAGGCGTTGTAACCTCAATACTTCGAGAGAAAAAGTTGTAATTTTATTCATAGTCAATTTATTAAAGCGGTGTTTTTTTTTTTCACCTTTTTTCATCCTGTATATAAAAGGATATAGTTTCTCTGCCGGACATGAATCTAGAACGAAAGGACGCATCTATCATTTTCGGTATAAAACCGATAGCTTCGTCGATACAACATAGACACAGGAGGAGGGTAATATCAGAAATTTGCTCCCAAAATACTTAATTGCTTTAGGTTTTAACGGAATACCTCCTTGTCAATAACGTCAGCCAGCTATGAGTGATGAGGTAGTTTGGTTAAAGGGATACATACATACGTATAATGGAGTTCAAATTAAAGGAGAGGGAATATATTATATGATGGTAATGACGTTACTATATGCATTCGACGGAATAAGTTTAATAATAATAGCATAAAGATAATTAAAGTGAATAAGATGGAGGAACTTGGAAAGTTTGCATTAGCAGAAATGTTGCAGCTTACATATATTCATTGAAAGTTTAGCTAACAAAATGCAAATACACAAGCGGAGATACGCAGAGCATTTGTATTAATATTAACCTGGCGAATGTGTATGCTGCCGTAACTTGTTTAGCTGAATATGCAACTTTTCTCGTACAAGCTTTTGCACGCTAAGCATAGTTTGCGTTATATCATACCTTCGTATACACTTACTTACCTTGTAAATATCGTAAAAGTATTCCCTTGTTTGCAGTGATATATGAGATATGTATACATATGTACATATGTAGGCAAAAATGTAAGAGCTGGAGCACGTGGGGTAACATACATTATAAACGTCGTTAAGAATGCAGCAATGAATGCACAAAACTTTAAAAAGTGTCAAACTACTAGCTTTGCCGAAGAAAAAGTGATTGATATAATCATATTACAATATCCCCATAGTAGCTGAAGTTGTTGGTTGGGCTATTTCCATCGTTTGTAGGATTTTTATAATCCGACGTTTTGGCAGTTCTTCTACTGTTCTTTACATGTGTACATGTTTTTATCATGGTAGCTCCGATTTCTTTCCAAACTCATTCAGCCAATTGTTATTATATGCCACAGGTGAGAAAAGTATACACATATTATGTAAAAAACAATATGACATTTATAATTTGACAATACATGCCAACATCATGTCGTATGCGCAGATTTGGATGCACCATGGCCTGCGGAGGTTTTTTATGCGTCACCAGTTATCCTGCCTCTGGTATCGTGGTTGCCGGACTTCTGCTTAGGTTACTTTTAATCATAGGTCACCAGGCATCTTTGATATCCAGGCTTGGCGTACGCATGGCATTTGGTGTTACACGCTGCTTCTTTAACTTTTCTTTTTATATAATGTTTTTCTCTTGCCAGGATTGTCGCTTTGTCCCATTCAATCATGTGGTCTTCCCCCCAGGAATCATTCGCCAAGCGTGATTTCTCCATTTCCTCGTCGAACCAATTTTCGGTGTTCTCTGATTCTGAATTGCATGGGTATACTTGTTTCTTCGATTCTTACACATTCACATGGTACTTGCTATATACAATCCTCTGGTTCGCGTTGTCCGGCTTCGTTTTGGTTAGGGTTGATGTGCTCGTGTTTGTCGTTCTCAAACCTTAACCTTGTACTTGTTGCCTATTTTCCTGATTTTTTTGATAGGCGTTTTAAGTAGGGGATTGCCGTTGCGCACACCTTGTCTTTTTTGCTCTGGATGTTGTGTTATCCGAGTTCTTTTTGCTAGTTTGTATAACTATTCTGCTTTAGTGTGTGGGATATGTTGCGTAACTCTTTTCTCCTATCTACTTCCTCTGAACAGATCATCTTGGCTCTATCATATAAGCACGTGGCTACTCCAACTTTAACAGTGTTTGGGTGGTTGGAAGCGAAGTGAAAATATTGTCCTGTGTGTATAGGATTCCTGTACACTGTGGTGTTGAGTGTGCCGTCGAAGTTCTCATGTACCAGGACATATATATGTATATATATATTAGCGCTACAGGTCTTGAAGGGCCCTAGCTTCTATCTTCTTCATTAATTCCTTCCACTTCCGCCGGTCCTTTGCTCTATCCCTCCAATCACTGATTCCAATTTTCTCGATATCTTCTTTCACTTGTTGTTACCATTTCTCTTTCGGGCGTCCTCTTCTCTTCCCCTACTCCCTCATGTAGGACCTTTTTTGCCACCCTATCGTCCGGCATTCTGATGTGTCCTAGCCATCTGCTTCTCTGAGCCTTAATTTTGTTTACTATTGTTGGTCTTCCGTATAAGGCCTTTACTTCCACATTTTTTCGTCTTCTCCACTGTCCATGCCGATCTTTTACACCTCCAAAAATCTTCCTGAAGACTTTTCGTTCCCAAATTTCCAATTCATTTTCCCTAGCTGCGGTCGTTGTCTAACTTTCACAGGCGTACAAAACCACAGGTCGTATAATTGTTTCATAAATGCGTATCTGTGTTGCCCTGGATACATTTATTGCCTTTAATATTCTTGATAATGACCCCACTGCTCTGTTGCCTTTTAATATTCGTTGATGTATCTCCACATCTTCCTGACTATTATTGGTAATGAATGTCCCCAAGTATTTAAACTGCTTCACTCTTTCGATCGTATATTCTTTGCCACATGCCTTAAAAATTACATACTTATTATATTCTGTAACTTCCCTTCTCATCTCCATATATGAACTTGGTTTTTGTCTCATTTATCCGCAATCCGTATAAATCAGCTTTTTCCATCAACTTTTGGAAAACCTTTTTTAGTTCATTTTTGGATCTTGTGATCAATACTATGTCAGCGGCGTACGCAATGCATTGTTCTTTATGGTGGTAAATCAGTCCCGCTCTTTACTTTGTCTCATGATAAGTTCAAGAACCAGGTTAAATAAATTTGTCGAGAGGGGGTCACCTTGTCTGAGTCCCATACTCACTGCAAATTGCTTTGAGGAACTTCCTTCTACCAAGACTTTGCTATTTGTTTGCTTCAGAGTCATTTCTACCAATTTTATCAATTTGTTTGCTATTCCCAGAGTTCCGAGCGCCTCGATCAAACACCCTCTGAAGAGTGAGTCATATGCCTGTTTAATGTCTATGAATAGCATATGTAGACTGAGGTTTTGTTCATAACTGTTGTGCTGTATTATTTTCAATGTAAATATTTGATCGATACCAGGACATAGTCCCAAAAACATGTCACAGGCATGTCTCGAACAAAACTGTATTGACTTGCTAATAAAATTATATCCTAAGGTAGTTGGCTGCACAATACGATGTAAAATACATCGTTAAAAGTCGTTACATATGCTGAGCATTTTATTTATTTAAGCATAAAAAATTACACGTCTATTTATGTAAACCGTGCATGCTAGACGACATAAATTATGACGTGCAACTGCTTCTAGCATTGGCACAGTTCCAACAGTAGAAAAAGGTTCAAATGCATCTCGTTCTCTATTGCATTACCTATATTTATTTAGAATTAGTTGTCGTAATGTACTAAATGTGTAAATAACTTGTCGTGATTGAAATTCTACATATTTTATTTTAGGTAGAGACATATTAGCTAGTGTAATATCAATTACTTTGCAATCTCGTAGATTTATTGCATTTAGTAAGATTTTCAATTGCTTAGTTAAAATTCCAAACAGAATTCTCACGTACGTTGACGTACATACGTGTAATAATCACTTATAGAGTCTCTTCCTAGGGTACTAGGCCACATCATTGAATGCGAAACGGACAGTAACTATGATTATCAATTATCTTATACAACATTACCACAACCTTTTAAAGTGGAAATGGTACATTATTTCCAGACGAGTGCAAGTAAATTGAAATCTCTCCCTACACCATACTTGCAAACTACATTTGTACATGTATAATATCTATGTTTATAATTATCATAATATAATAGAATCAATTTGATCCTGGCGGTTTAAATTTAATATTCTTCATATAATCCAAAACTTCGTGGCCTATATTCGATGCAATTCTATGGCTAAAAAAAAATCATAGTACTTTAATGAACTTATGCAAGTTAATATGAATGGCATAAACAGCATGAATTCCCGATTTAGTATATTTCGATAAAATTTCATACTATTAATTTTACAAATTATTTGTAGACACAGTTTTTTGCAGATAAAAACTATTCAAATCTGTTTTAATAGCACCCTAAAAGATAACATAACAGTGGTTTATTGCATTTTTAATAGCACTCGTTAGCCATAGCTTGAAGAACTGTTTCTTTTACAAACATTAGCTATGTACAGCGTTAATCAGAGAGGGGAGTACCGGAGCAGACGTAACTAAGAGACTACTAAATCACGCTTATGAGTCCAAACAAAAAAAAATTAACTGAGGTTTGGAATAAAGATGAAGCTTCCAATAAATTTTTATAATTTTTATAATTTAAGGCCAAATTTTCGCCGAGAATTGTCGGCTTCTTCAGAGCACTACAGAGAACAATTTGTGTTACAAAAGCATTTCATTAATAAACAAACAAAAATTTTACTTACTTGGAATATGAATTATTAAGAGCTCATTGATATTATAAAAATACAATTAATGAGCTTATTAATAGCTGACATAAATACTTGCGAACAGATACGTTACAACTAAATCACATTGCGCATTCAAAATGATAAAAATGTTTACAAGGAAAAAACTAGAAAAACGTTTGTTAACATTTTTTAAGGTAAAGTGCAGTGAATATACCAGGCCTATTTCAAAAGATTAGTTACCAATCAAATTCAGTTACATATTTATTAAAATAATCTGAGATTATCCACATCTCCACATTTCCTTTTGTAGGGGTTGTTCTCACACACTCAAAACTTTAACGTTGTCAAAATTAAACTTCTGACCCGTCTCCTCATAGTGGCATCTGAGAGCTGTATGGGCTGTATGGTTCTTACATTACTTTTATGAGAGCTAATGCGATTCTTAATTTTTGTGAAGTCTGGTAGGGGAGCATCTCCAAGCGGAGATACGCGCCATAGATTTTTGCGTTCAAGAAAACCTAAATAAAGGCCGCTCTGAAAGCTGTAGCCCCTCACAGGTTTGAGTCTAAGGCTCATTTGACACTCATATTACACTCACTCAAGTAATCCTCAATCAACACTCACTTTTCGAATTCATGAAGATTGTCAAATGAGTTGCTAACGTAAGGGATACATGAGGAAGCGTCTATTCATACGTCATCGTTTTTATGACGTTACCGAGTCAAATGTGCGAACTTTTAAAAATGTCTATGCAACAGATGTTTAACCGAAATATTTTATGGTTTCTAAAAATTATAAAATAGCACTTACAAGACGCTGTAAATGTTCTTTCGCATTTTTCTACGTCAGTATAGTGTCATACATTGGTTATACATTATCTATAATGGATATCAAACGAATTTTCTTTACGGGAGATGAAAAAATATTTCTAAAGGAGCTGGTTACTAAATATAAAAATATTATTCAATCAAAAAAAACTGATAGCAGTTACATAGAAGAAAAAGGCATGGTGTCAATTGAGTTATATAATAAGTAATAATAAGTAAGGAACTGTAGAGTACCTACATGTAACATTTATTATACCTCGGTACGGGCAAATAGGCGAAATCATCTTCAATATATTCAACAAATTCCCAAAAATCTTCCATTATAAAATTTAAAAGTTAATTAATGTTTATTTTACATTATTATTAATAAAATTTATGCCGATACTATTTCAAAAATTTTTACGAGTACTGAATTATGGTGCTCTAACGGTCGTTTAAAAGTTGCTCACTTGCAACTCATTCATTACTTCAATATGAAGCATCTATGAGTACCTAACTGTCTATGAATTCCGAATAGTAAGAAAAGAACGCCTTGAGTGTTAGATGAGTGTGAGTGTTACTTAAGATGCGTTTATGAATTTGCCCCTAAGTTGATCTGGGAATGTCAGACGACTGTGATGCAACTGGCTACAAATAACAAAGGAAATGGCATAGCGGACGACCTTGCAAGACAAGCCGCGGACATGCACTTCATTGAACCCGAACTCGTCTTTGGCGTACCAAAACACTCAAGAAGGAACTTAGAGACTGAGAAGCGAAAGAAATGGCACCCCTATGAAGGAAAACACCAGGATAAACACATGCAAAGAAATGTATCAATTGCTCGCCAAATAGTAATAAAAAACTCCTTGATCTAAGAAACTCCACTTACTGGTCATTTCCTTCTAAGTCACCACCTCAAAAAGATGGGCAAAGCAGATCAAGACACTTGTCGATTTTGCGAACTGGGACCTGAAACAGCCGAGCACATATTTAAGCGAGTGCAAAGCATTAGGCCGGCGAAGGTTTCATCTAGGACAGGCGACTGTAACGCCTGAACAGATTAAAGCCCCGACAGCCAAACTAATCCTGGAATTCGTTCAGAACATCGGATTAGAAGGGTACTAAAGGAACAGGGTATTCACAGTAGATCAGTAGGTCGCATTGAGGAGAGGTTATATTGCTGTACCACTTAGTATTGTCTTTTAGGTCTTGTAACTTTGTATTTTGAACAACTTTCAGTATTTTTCGTGGACATTGTTATATGGCTAAACTAAAGATTCCTGCTTTTATTCTGACATTTTATCTATATTGTTATCTAACAATAAGTTTGTTTTGTTGTAAGTAACTGTTAAATCTTGATTTTCGTAATAGATATTGTGTGCATTGTTTTCTTTCTTATTATTTTGTGAATTATGTTGCATGAAGTCTTAGATTTGATGTTTGATGAACTTATATGTTGTTTAAATGAGCTTCAGCAAAATGTTTGCTAAAATATAATAGAAAAAAACAAGCATGGCATTATCATTAACTTGATTTACTCTACAAAATTTATACAAATTACATATTTAATCCTGACATCTCTACGGAAATTTATAATACACTGCTCCAAGAAATTAACGCACCATGTAGTAAACGATAGTGAATTCGTTGCAGGTCGACTGGTAACAAGTTCTCTTTAAAGACGAATCCAGATTTTGTCTTGATAACTGTGATAGACGTATTCGTGTGTACAAACGACCAAATGAACGATATGCTCAGTGCAACATTCCGAATACCAGAATCCATATCTTTGACAGGGCGTACGGATTTAGTAGTGTTAAATAATGGTAGTCTGAATGCTGATCGCTACATATTGGACATTCTCCAAGACTATGTGTGCGCCATTGTGTGTCATTTGCGCCTTATATCGGACCAATTTTTCTATTAATGCAAGATAATGCGCGACCGCACAGTGCTCGCATAGTTTAAAATTACATTGAGGCTGTAGGAATAAACACCACTAACTAACCAGCAAGAAGTCCAGATCTCAATCCAATACAGTATGTTTTACTAGACGCCTACAAGGTTATCTAAACCCTGCAAACAGCCTGAAAGAGGTGGGGCGCCGCCTTGTTGAAATATGGAATGGATTGGAACAGAATGACATAAGATCGCTTATTTTGAGTATGAGTCACTGATGTGAAGCCGAGGAGAAAATACTCGATAATAAGGTGTTTTTATTAAAAATTTCGTTAATTAAGATTTTCGAATTTTGCCATTTTTCATTAATTTTCACTGTCGTTTGATTTGTAAAGGCTAATTTAGTAAGAGATTATCCAAAGTTGAGTATTAATGGTTGTTAGCAATCGAAGAATTGAATATACTTCTGTATCCCGTCATATACTATTGTTTTCTAAAGAATTTCTTAGTGGTACGTTAATTTCTTGGAGCAGTGTACTAGTTTTCAAAATTATGGTTGCATTCGTTTTAGATTTATGATTTAATAGATTTTGCTGAGTTTATAGTATTTGTACAGTATGATCTGAAAATACTACATCTAGTTTTCCTACCGGTATGTTATTACTCGATTTTTTGTTTACCTTAAATTGACAGTTTTATGCGTCGATGAGTCTAGTATATTTAGTAATTAGATAAGTGCAATTAAAATCATGCACTAAACTTTTAAAATTAGTACCAAATCTACTGTCTTCTAACGTGTTGATATTGAAGTCACCAGTACTACGAAGTTTCGCTTGGAATGGTTTAGTTTATTTAGAGTCTTCTCTATGCTAAAGGTAAAGAAATTAATCATACTAAACGTGTTTTAGTGTGTTTATTGAGTAAGGATACCGAGCACCCCCCAAAAAGAGCTACGCCCTCAGATCAGGGTAAGTACAAGCAGCCTTATTTAAGGGGACCGTGACAGTAACATTTTTAATAATATCAGATTTTAGGGTTTTACCTAGTTTCTTTGCAGCCTCAGTGTTATTTCTTTAAATTATCGTATTAGTATAGATCTGTTCTTCTAACAACTTATTTTTTTCGGGTTTCGCTTTTTGGTTAACATCACCATCTTTTTTAATGATTTTGTCCTTCCCAATAAACAAACAAGTTTGATCTCGCTTGATACGAACACATTTTGTTTTGTTAAATTTAAACTCTCAATCTTTAATAGTGTAATAACTTCTATCGCTAACATTCGGAAAGTTTGATTAAATTTGTACATGACTTGGTTATTATTGAAAAAATTATTAAAGGAACCCGCAAAACGTTGAAGTTAGTCCCTTACTACACTTTCTCTGAAAGCAATCTTCTTTTTTGCCTGTTTTTCTCTAAATTGTTTGCATTACTCAATACGTATTGGAGACACTTTGTATGGTAATTTTTTTGTGCTAACACTGTGAAAGTGGATATAACACTCATATCTTTCTATTTTCTGTTTCATAACAAACTTACTTAACTGCCCCTAACACTTACATACATATATTGTATAAATCTATATTATGTTTATAGAAATATAATTGACTGCACTGACGTTATTTTTTCTGTACATGCTATACTCTGTCTTTTAATAAGGAAACTGAATTCAACATTGCCGCCAAAATATAGGCTTACGATTGGTTTGCTGCTCGTTATGTTTACACTGCCAAAATGTGGTATTTTAGCGACGCCATATTGTAGACACAGCTGATTGAATAACTACATATTTCGTTAAATATTTTTCTTTTCTTTTAGTGTTGGCACTACGTTTAAACAAGAAAATCAGTTTTTTTTAACTATTTGCTTGTAAAAATGGATCCACAGCCTAATACAAGTGGAGTCTCAACATCGCCTTCTACAAAACGTGCTACTTTGGGGCGTGGGCATTTGTACAGGAAAAGGAAGTTATACTGAACAAATACAAGAAAAATAAATAAAGAAAACACAGACAACACCGGAAATTTCAAACACTTTAGGTAGCATAAATATTCATAAATATGTATATTTATATGTATTTAACAATAATAGTAAGTGTTTCGAGAAAAAGTGTTTACCATATTGTTGGTGAATATAAAACTAGAAGACTAATGTCACACCTTTTAAAATGAGTTGGAAGAAAAGCTCTGCTACCTACAGTTGACGATAGTATTAAATTTATGATAAGAAGAATCATATATTGCGTTTTTTGCGATGGAGAACGTCCTACATTAAACAAAATCTTAAAGAAAATAAGGGAAGACCAAAATATACTCCAAGGAGTCGTTCAACTTTGTATAAATTAATGAAGATGCTTAATTTTAAGTAAGTTTCGATACTAATTATTTAAGTGTTTTATATAACAGAGATTTTGTATTTACAGATATTTAAAACGTAATCGTAAAAGTTTACTGTTCGAAGGTGATGATATTGTTTTTTGTGTAGACGAAAATATTTATCTTTAATATCAAAATATAGAAATGAGCAACGCCCAATCTATTATTTAGACGAAACATGACTGAATTAAGGGCACACAAAAGCAAACGTGTGGGGAGATGTTTATGTTTCAAGATGCAGACAAGCATTTATAGATGATGTAACTACTGGTATAAAAAATCCTACTGGTAAAGGAAGACGCTTAATTATTTTACATATTGGTCTTAACAACGGTTTTGTTGACGATGGGTTACTACCATTTGAGGGAAGAAAGCCATTCGATTACATCAATGAAATGGATGCAAATGTTTTTGAAGAGTAGTTTAATAATATTCGGAAGAAATGATAATGATAATACTGTTATTGTAGTGGATAATGCATCTTACCACAGCAGAAAAAGGGAAGAAATACCAACAATTCTAACACAAAAGCGAAAATGCAAGAATGGTTATTTCAGAAGCAAGTACCTTTTGATCCCTCCATGGTGCGATTAGAGTTGTTGGAAATAATAAATCATCACAAAGAATGTTACAATATATACACAGTGGACGAAATGGCAAAACAGAGTAATAAAATTGTACTTAGATTATGAATTGAATCCTATTGAATTAGTTTGGGCACAAATAAAAAATGACGTAGCTGCAAAAAACAATATCTTCAAAAAGCTGTGATTAAAGAAGAAGGCAAAATATGCAAGTTAGATGGCTTAATAGATGATGTGGTGGAGCCATTTATTATTTCGTTTGGAAATGATGACACAAGCGACAGTGATATGGACAGCGATAGTGTTTCTGTTGAAGAACGGTAGAATTATGTATTTAAAATATAATATCATTATTGCAGTTTGCTGGACCAGCTCGTGCTTCGTCTATTGTAATTTATAATAGTATGTAACATCACTTTTAAATTTCTGAAATACAAATGTTATGTTAATATATTTGATCTACTACAAATACATATACATAATGCAAATAATAAAATGCATATTAAAATTATTGTGCACTTATTTTTTTATAAATGAGTTGTATATTTACTACTCATTATAATTCATCATTTAAATTTACCGCCAAATTAGCTGTCAGGCTAATTTCCCTAATGTGATGCGGATTTTACAATTTACCCCCTTAATAAAAAACAGCGTATAGTACGCATAATAGAAGCTTATGTTATACTATGTTTAATTCAATTTTACGTCACAGCATTTTAAATAATTTAAATGATGTTTGTTAGGTAATTTCAAATAATTACTATATGATGGTGTATCCTTAATGGGAAGCTTATTGTTTAGTAGACGTGATACCTCTACATACATGTTTTCGCTGTTGTAACCGGCTTTACTCCATAATTTACAACTGCTGCTGTTTTGTTTTGTTCTTAATACAAGTACAGCACCTGCTTGTGTCACAGCGTTGCCAACTAATAATAACAGCCATGTGTGTGTCTTCTATTATAACAAAAGCATTCAGCATTAATAGGATTGTACTATTGAAATTAGTTTTACAGGTTAGGCGTAAATTAAATGAAATTAAAGAAAATTACATTAAACAACAAGACCGTAAATGGCTAAATCAGCTAGAAAGCTTTAATAAGTAAAGAACAGTCGACATATTTTTTATTTATTGATTGTCTTTTAAGTATGTACAACAGAAGGGTAGCAAGGCACACACATACCACAACTAATAATTATGTCGTCTGTGTATTTACCTACATATATATATGTAAGTATATATAGAATTGTATTGCTTTGAAGTTATATCAGAAATCAATACATAATTAATTCTATATCTCTTGTTTACTGTAAGGCTACATGCTGTATAGACTTAGAGTTTATACATTAAACATGTTCAGCCTCAATTAGGCAGTGTATAGTTAGGAATCGACATTTATTTATGTATGTTTGCAAGATATGTATGGGTACTGACGTCGGCAATAATATTTGAGATAATAATCACTTGATTACCTTGATAACCGCTATAATCTAACGAAAATATTTAATCTCTGCTATAATATAGATGTACATACATACATATGTATAGTAATAGGCAATCTAAGCAGTAGGTTATATCAAACCAAATATATTAAATTGGTATTAAAATTGCGGCGGTTCTGGTCTTATTTCCAAAAGTAAATTAGCTGAGAGTTGAAGAGCTAGGCTTCCATTTATTGATCGCAGAACGCTCCGACTACTATCCTTGCCAAAACGTGCATTCAAATTCCGTCAAATCCATGTATGTATGTATGAATATATGTATGTATGTATGTACATACTACAAATTATATTATAGATAGGTAAAGTGTATACCTATTAAACTTGAAGCTTTATCTACAATCAATTTATATTTTAATACTATGTTATTAGATCTGTAAGTTTGAATTAGACAATGTAATAATGTGAAAACTTTTCTCCGATACTTTTCCCTAGACCATTTCACGAATTGATTACATCTCGATTATAAGAAAGTTCTATTAACAACTCGAAAAAGAGTGGTTTTATATTGGAGATTATTGAAGTTCCTTGAAGTTTACTGCCTTACATGCACGTAGAAAGCGTTCAGGTCTGAACAAAGCAAGGGAATAAATCCCGCACGAAAGCAGGAACGGAGGAATAAATAAGAGGAGAAAGAGGAATTTAACAACTCGGCATAAAATCGTCTACTATTAGTGAGTTTAACGAAGCCTAAGGGTGAATTAGCTATTTTCTCGAGGTTTTAACGCTGAAAGTAAGGTAGCCATTATTACAGGCAGTTTTATTATTATAATAGTTTCGTTTGTACTTTTTTATTTCAGAAGTAGTACAGTGCTAGTATTTGACATTCAATATCTTGAAAATTATATTTGAAATTAAACCGCAATCAACATAAAATTAGAACTGGGATGACTCCTCATACAAAATTATAATCTTATTCACTCGAACGATAAGCGAGTCTCATTTAATTCCTCCCACCAAGGACGTAATAAAGTCATTTCTTCTTGCTTGTATTTTTTTTAATTTTAGCTTCTTTGTGCCAGTTTGTATACGAAAGTATAATTGTAAGGAATTCCATGTCGATGTAATATTAAAGACCTCCCTTAAAACGCAAAACATTTTAATTCGTCCAAAACGCTTTACTGATTACACGGCCTTTATTATTTACTGTTTAGTATCATTTCCGCTTTGCGTAATTACTTCGGGCGGTGCCTCCTTTTTTGCCCCCTTCATTCTTTCGTTATCTATCCTTGTCCGGCGTTGCTTTTACACAGCAATTTGTTACTTGTTATTCGATTTGTTATAAGCTGGCATTCTCACTCGCAAACTGACGACTCGAATACCTTTTTATCTGCACGAGAGATAGCGTTAAAAGGTTACCCATTTAAAACGCTTTTAGATTTTTATAATAAAAATTCTTTGCCGGCATTTTCTCGCATTTTACACACATTTTACACGCATTTACTGCGCACAGCCTTCTTTATTTATATACGCTATCTATACGTAGTAGCTGTCGCCTTTAATCATATTGAGTAACACATTCTCCTATTGTATAGACTCGGCTGAAACTGGCGAAAGATACAAGGAAAAAGTTTTATTGCTGACGGTCAGGTTTATATCAAATCATCTACAAAATTCTTTTTCAGTAAAAACCTATATTTGTTTAGCGAAGTCGAAACTTTTAGAAATGTAATTCGTTTCACGTCTTCAAGGACTCAGTTTCATGCTACTTTTTTGGTGACTCAGAATATTGGCTTTTTATTACGCAGTGTATTACCTTATAAGAACTTCGAATAATCACATTAAAGTGATATAAAATGACTATATTTATTAATAAATCGGTGATTAACTATTTTTGTTTGGTAACATATTTGGTCTCTATCACTATTCACATACAACATGCAATAAATTTTGGATATTATACAAACTCAACACAGGTGTTCAAAATATGCTATTTTTTAGATAAGGTCACAAGAAAACGTCGCATGCAGTTAAATCGCATGAGTATGCAGGTTAAGAAATTTTAGTATTTCGACTAATTATACGCTGACCAAAAAATTCTGTTAAGTAACCCAAAGATTTCGCAGTACAACGACAAGGTGACCTATGTGTTGGAAATATGCGTTTTGAGTTTCATCATCATCCAACTAACTGATAAACGATCTAAAATTTCTGTGCGGTACCTTTGAGCAGTTGAGGTTCTCTGAAAAACTATTGGTACAATTATACGCCTTTGGTTTATTGCTGCCCAAACACTCTTTTTATCTGGATGTAGTGATTTCTCAATAATTCCATGTGGATTTTCACTACTCCAAATTCTTGTATTTTGTGAATTTAAGTACCCAGTCTTACAAAATCATACTTCATCAGTAAAGATGACTCTTTGTGAAAGCTCTCCATTGAGTTCATGTTTGCAAACCAATTACAAAATTGTAGTCTATGTGGGTAATCAATTTCTAACAACACTTCTACTACAGTCACACGGTGTGGGCGAAGTTGTAAATCTTTTTTTACTAATTTGTGAGTTGTGGCAAGAGAAAGGTTAACTTGTTTGGTCTGGTGACGACTATATGTTTGTGGTAGATTTTTCATAATTTCTTCCACACGAGGTGTACGTTTTTTAATTGCTCCGCCGCCTGATTTTCTTGAAAGACTACCAGTTTCAGAAAACAGTTTTGGAGTTCTCTCTAATGTTTTGTTAAATTGCATATAATCTATTGCAAACTGTAAAACCTCAACTTGAAACTCTTCGATGCAATTTTGAACCAAGTAAACCATCTATTTTATTTCCACTTCGGAAATAAATCTCGAGTAAAAACTCTTGTGTTGGAAGATGACGACCATTTTAAAACCTATGTTTAAAACTGAGAACAATTTGGTTGAACTAGAATCGACGTAAGAATTTAATTGCGAATTGTGATTGACAATTGACACTAATCAAATGTCATTTGAATTTATGTTTATTTAAAAGAAAACACCTTCATCTACAAACTAGATAAACTTTTCAAGTAAACATATTATGTTGTATAAATTGACGTAAACATTAGGCGTAAAATTTAATTCTAATTGTTTTACTTTCTACCAATACTAACATTAATTAATCTAACTAAACAGGCTAATTGCAGGAGAACTAAGAGTGGCTACTCGTAGGTAATGCAGTGCTTATGGTTAGAGATTGGGACCTCGTTGTTAGCGCTTGGAACATGTCTCGCTAGATTGGTATCTTGATTGAGCTACATACTTACTTACTATTAGAAGCAGTAGGTGAACTATTGACTAAAACTATGTGTAAGTGTTGGTTAGATTTAACATAATTAATTTCTAAGCCGTACATCAACTGCGATAGATAATGTCTTATTTAGTAACATTGTTTCACGCTGTTTGTTCTTCAGTCTTCATTTTCCGTTCATTATCGTAGTACTTTTCCTTGTTTAGCTTCTTCGGAGCGTTTTGGTCATATATTGCCTACGTCAGGTCCTCGTGCGCTATCGCAGTTTTCTGGTTTGCTAATATTGAAGGAGCCAATCAGACATATCTTTGTATTTTGAACCTATTTTATTTACTAAACTTAAAGTTAAATTGTTGAAATAGTAGATACATATCTGAAGCTCTAGACATTCAGGGCAAGGTCAATGTTGTGTATATAGATACGGCAGATAGTCGATGTTATAGCTCTTGCAACCCTACTTAACTTGCCGCAAATTTTCTGTTTCCTAGTACGGTTCGTCGTCTGTTAAACGCGATATTAATTCTGGGTCCTGTTTTATTTTTACTATTTATTAAATATTTGCATCAATAAGTTCAGATGCGGATTGCCTGTTCCTTCAAAATAATATGGAAATGATTTGTTGCTGGTGTAAAATAGCTTGTCATTAAATGTTTTCTAATGTAATATGATGAGCTTTACAAGAAATAAACATCTTGTAACGTATGCTTATAAAATTGTTCACACTATTATTTAGAGATCCATTAAAATCAAGGATATTGGGGTTGCTTTTGATACTGAACTATCCTTGGCTGCCATATTAGTTGTTATAGGGGCCTGCCTTCTTGTTCTTGCTCATTTTAAGTGTTATTTAGATTTTAGCTTTAAACGTCATGTCTGCTCAATATGATGACTCCTTAAAACCAAATCAAAACACAGGTCAATACATTCCAGCTTCCCACACACGACTAGCCAATCTCAAATTTTATATCTCTTAAAATGGAGAGACACTCAAGCATACTGATAAACCTGCATACCTTGGAGTCACACTTTATATATCTCTAGCTTACAAATACTACTGCGAAAAAGACAGACAAAAGGTTGCTGCGAAGAACAGCAAATTAAGAAAACTAACCACAGTAAGTGGGGCGCTAAACCTGAAGTCTTTAGAACGACGCCGACGGCACGAGGATTGTTTCTCTACAGCGGAATACGTATGGCCTATCTGGTCAAGATCGGTGCATGCCAAAAAGGTTAATGTAAGCCTCAACGGAACATGCAGACTTGTAACAGGATGCATCAAAGCTGCAGCGCAAGCCAAACTTTACCAAGCAGCTGGCTTTCACAAAGAGTGTCAAAGGATAAAATGTAGACATCGATTTCTCAGCAGTTCCTGGATGAACCACCCGCAAACTATCCTCGAAAACCGGCCGAGTGGTGTCAAGAACTGGAAAATGCTAAACCGTATTAGAACAGATGGTACTCCGGTAGATACCATCCTGATGAAATGGGGTCTTGGGCAATCAACTGAGGACAAGTGCTATTGTGGGACGATACAAGATATGGCATACGTTCTAAAGTGCGGTAACTGGCGCGCACACTGTAAACTTGACGATTTATGGCCAAGCAAACCCGAAACATTGGACGTGATCCAATATTGGGCCGAGAAATTGTAGAATATTCCTGAGCAACTTTCTCTCTCATCCCATTGCAGCAGCATCATCTCGACATCTTGAATCTGCAAACTTCTTGTTTAACAATTAAGTTGTCGTGATGATGTTGCTGCAGTGGGGTGTAAGGGGCAATTGTGAGTCCAACTTATCCAACTTTATTCATAATTTTCATTGAAATTCGACTTTGATGTTTGTCAAATAGCAAGACTGGGATTGTCTCTACTTTTGTTTGAAAATTTTACACAATTTTCCAAAACCTGGAAGTGTACCTAACAGAGCCTGTTTAGTATGTTTTTGTGAAATGATACATGCCTGTACAAGATCAAAATATAAGTAAGAAACGTGTTTATTCACTTGCGAGAGCTTAGGTATTTACACGGTAAAAACATATTTATTTTAATTTATTACTTTGTGGTTATACAACATGGTTTCTTGTGTGTTACTGACTGCTAACTCAAAAACTAACTGCTCTTGCGCAGCTGCAAAAAGACAGGGGAACAAAAACTGGTGCATTCAGGGTTGCCAGTCGCAAAGGCGCAAAAAGTTAACAAAAGTAAAATAATAACATGTGCATAACTGAACAGAGCCGTTTTGAAATAATTATGGGGAAATATTAAAATATGCGCAGATATAATGCAGACAATGACGCAAATTCGTAAACAATGTTTGTGTAAGTGGTTTCAACTTCGCGAGGGGTTATGACCATCTCGTTTACGATAAAAGCCACTTTATAGGTTAAAATTAGGGAGATGAGTTAAAGTTTGGTCTGAATAATAATGTAAAGAATAATCGCTAAACCAGCAAATAAGAATTTCCTTTTTCTAAAATCTGAAAGCCTTCGTGTACTAATATTTCAAATAGAAATATATTCGTTAACAGGGATTGATTCATTCTTAAACAAAGAGGGACCACTATCCTGATTAAAATTGAAGGTAAAGATTTGTCTAATAAGAAAGGGATCTTTATCATAACAATACCCCGAGCTATGTCTAGTAAATGTTCGAGGGACAGGACCAACATTATGCTGTGTCATAAATAAGAGGTGTTGTATTTCACGAAAGCTATAAAACTCATTAGCGAATTTGCTTTGGTAAAGTTCTCCATTAACCTTTGTTGGTGAAACTTGCTTCACACTTTGCTGTTGACGGCAGTGGGAGCGCATACATCTTAATATAAAGTTTGCTCAGATTCTAATCAAAACGTGTTGCCTACCAAATTATATTAAACAAATACGACTATAGCAGATTTCACGGCCTTAAATGAATTTCTTCCCTACAGCCACGATAAACTGGCGTCACGTAATAATATAGTTCACAAAAATTGTAATATTTTCTTTTCGTCATTTCTTTTCCCTTATCATTGTTTGCGCGTATTATGATCAAAAGTTACAGCACATCCCCGCGGCAATTCTTTCAAGTTAAACTTGCTACTTCTGTTTAGTTGAGTTTTTGCGACAAATGAAGATTACCTGTAAAATTTATGCTCGGTATTTATCATTTTGAAAGGATAAAGTAATTCTTATTTGGTGGAGTTAGCTAAGTTAAAGTGGCTTTCTTCTTTTGATAACAATATTTAAAAAATATTGCTCTCCATTCGTTATGCTGACTGTAATTTGTAATACTTCATGTATACATCATTACTTTAATCTGAATTGGATGTAGTACTATTCGTTTTAATTCCAACTTATTTGAATAAATCCCTAAGTTCTAGTGATTATCAATTCTTTCCATTTGAGTTTGCTGTTTTAACATTATTCCATTCTCTTAAGTGCTCGTCTACAGATAGAATAAATTTTCATGCAAATTTTATCCAGACTATATGTTCGTACAACGACGTTTTTTTAAAGAAATTTTACATTTAAATACATTCAGATCCAGTATTTGACTAATGTGGTGGTATCAGCTAAATTAAAGAAATAAATATTCGACAAACATATCCATCTTCTTTTAATGAAATTGAACTTTCCCGTTGTGCTATTTAATATCAAACTTTTGGCTCGCCATTTATTTCGTAGCGAAGGCACATATATTGCAAAAGTATCACCTAATGAAAATCATATCATTTATAACTGTCAAAGTTGAAATTTACAACTTCACCGGTAGAGATCAAGCCTAGCTTGATAAATCGCGCGTTACCTGTATTTTAATACAGTTAAAGTCTAAACTTTCGGAAGATTAATTCTCTACTTGTATTTCCCGTATCGACAACGTGTGAAAGTGGATATGTATTATGTGATTTATGTGCGGGCGTTAGCCGGGTACACATTCGGCTAATCTGCTTCGATTTCAGTAATGCATTTTCATTATTTTCCTATCTTTAATAGGATTAAGAGATGTAAAATTGTCTAAAACGTGTAAGGAAATTACTTTACTTACTGCAGCATGTTCTGCAATTGTGTTAGCTTTCTGTCAGCAGCGGACGAGAACACATTTATGCTGCGAGTATTGCTTTAAATTAATTTTGTTGAATTTTTATCGTTTGTAACTGTTAAATGTTGAAAATCAATTTTTCTAATAGCTTAAAAAATTGGGTTATTTAATGGCTACTGTATACAGTCGAACATGCTCTATCTAACGGCTATAAGTTTTCAGAAAACCTGTTTCTCGTTGATTGATGTTGCACACCCCGATGTCCTGTGAATAAGCTGAAAGAATATATTTCTAAGCATGAAAAGGGAGTTAGTGTGATGTTGCACAGGTTGATGTATTTCCAAGATACTATAAGCACTTTGCTTTTTTTCTGTCTTTGCAGAATGATCAACTAAAAAGAAGCTGTTTCAGATACATATGGATGCAGCACAGTGATCGATCTGTGATTGCGAGAATTCCACGTCAGATATTGATCGGTTGTGACCACAGACACAGTTTGAATATCATACAAAAAATCTATAGAATTGATTTCTGACAATATGTTTAAAAAAATATAATTCTTAGATTTCCTCTGATAGGGTCGGGTGGGGTACTTACAGTGTATCAGAAAAGTAATTAAGTGATTCAAAAATGTTAATGTTTATCACACGACCATTTCTTTGGTATCTACATATACATACAGTGAGCAATGTTGTGTCATCATAATTTAATTGGAAAATTTTCTAAGATATTTTTGAAAACTATTTATTCTTTCAACCTAGCATTGGAATATACAATAAGGAAGGCGAGAATGAATAGAAATGGTCTAATATACCATAATCGACATCAAATACTAGCATTCGCGGACGATATAGTCATATTGACACGGAGTAAGGGAGAATTAGCAGAGACGATTTTACAACTGGAAACAGCTGCACAACAAATGGAACTGAAAATAAATGAGAAAAAAACGAAATGCATGAACTGGTCTGACAGAGAATTCAAAAGATGCGAATTAAAGGTGCAGACAGAAAGAGGCAAGATATATAACCTAGAAGAAGTGGACGTCTTTAAGTATCTAGGAACGAATGTATGTAGAAAGCCTGAGAATAGAAAAGAAATACAGCAGAGGATGATACAGGGAAATCGCGTGCTCTTTGCTCTAAAAAGAATCATGAACAATAAGAGGGTATCACGAAAATTGAAAAAACAGATCTATAAAACGATAGTAAGGCCAGTGGTACTATTTGGTAGCGAGGTATGGACAATGGGAACGACAGAAATTAATCTACTAGCCAGATGGGAGAGGAAAGTGCTAAGGAAGATCTGTGGAGGAAAGAAGATTAATGGAGAATGGGAACGAAAGACTAACAAAGAACTGGAGGAACTGTTCGATTAACCAAATATCGTTGCAGTGGCGTAGGGACAAAGAATCAGATGGTTGGGTCACATGTGGAGAATGCCGGTAACTCGAATACCGAAAAGAGTGTGGGACCACAAACTGGCGGGAAATAGAAGGCCAGGAAGACCCAAAAGAAGGTGGAGGGAGAGAACCGAATGGAGAAGAAGCATTAACCAAGCCATGGGCCACCTAGGCCTTTAGTGCTACTGTATATTTATTTTTATACTTTGCAGATATCGGATATTTGTTACCCTGCACCCCCGACCTGGGGTACAATGTAACAGCTATAGAAGTATGTACAACAGTGGCGGCTCGTGGTGGTTCACATAGGGAGTGCATAATTTCCTAACATTCCTAGACTAAATATATTTTTCAATTTCCTAACATTCTTAGACTAAATATATTTTTCAAATGCCCTTCGGAATTTTCATGTTTCTTTTAGCACTAAGATGAATTAAAGTCTCTTATTCCGTTCTTTGATCAAGACGGTTCACTACCAAACAAAAGACACGGAAAACAAAACAAAGTATTTTTAATTATACACCCACAAATCCAGTCATTTTTCTGATAAATATCCGTTTTGAATTTTATTATAACCTCTTTACCTTTAACAGATTGTTTATTTTCTATACATAATTGAGGCATCGGCCGTTTAAGATTTTTTATTGCGATTTTTTCATCATACGTTAACCGCGAAAACACGTTATTCTGTAACGCAGAGACGAAACTCATCTTACAACAGCGGTGAGCACACTGGAGATCTTGCTCACATGCTATGCATTATACGATATGGAAGTAGAACAAAATACAGTTCTCCCCACCTTCAATGTAATGTTAATGGCATAACGGAGCAACGGCTGGGCTTTGCTCACATATTGCGACATCTAGCGCGATTTGTAAATAATAAATTTCTCTGGTTAGATTATCGGTATCTGCCGTTACCGACTTATCATTTCGTGACAAATTGGCGGCCACGTTCCTGTTCAATAACTATGAATACGTAATAAATAAATACTTTCACAGTTAGCCGCCGCTTGGTTTGTTTTGTTTCAAAATACCGGGGGGTGCAATTGGTCACTTGCTCTCATTAAAGAGCCACCACTGATGTACAATATAACGAAGTTGGGTACATTATAACAATGGAATAAAGATTGAACATACTAACAGTGCCCAAAAGGTAAAAAGTTTTTTTAATTTTAAACAGAAATAAAATACCCGTTGAAATTGTCAATTCAAAGAAATTCAGAAAAACCAGTCAAGAAAATTTGCAGCAAACTTTAAAAACTTTTTGTAAATTTTCGAAAACTTCGCGGTTGCAATATGTTACACCGTACCCCGTTACACTGTGCCCTGTAACGCGTGTTCGACGACAAACTTAGTTTGAATTTTATAGGTTATGAGTACCGACAAACCTTACTGTCCTATTAAACAAACATTAGATAAAGTTTATATACATACATATTTAGCAGAATTAATATATATCTGAGAAACAACAAAATCCATTGCGTCAAATCATTAAGTCGGAACACTCAAAATCACACTTCTGTGGATATCAATTAACGTAAGCACTGATTTCACTAACGAGTACTACTGCATGATGGCACCTTACGTATGCGTCGGAAAAATAGAATGATGCAGTTAATAATGTTTTGAAATTAGGCAGAAATATTATGACTGTTACACTCTACCCCGTGTTACACTGTACTTCACCGACCCTACATCTGCTATTGCTAGGCGCAACCAAGGGCAATGAATCCCATGACATGAAGTGTCTTAAACGTAATGTGTACAATACAAACACCGTTATAACCAGATCCGTAAGATGCCGTCGAAGTTTTGCGTTGAATTAAAAGTAATAACTTTTATTCATGTGCTACTGAATTTTACACACAGAACGTTGCGTAATCAAGAATAAGTTGGATAGCCGTATTGCACAGAATCTTTTCCTGTGTTAATAACGTTGGAAACCGCTGAAAAATTTCATAAGTGAAGTTTCTTTATCATATTAAACTCAAACGTGAACTAGTAGTACCAATCTCGGTATACAACGCGGAAGAAAGGAAACGAAGTAACGAATAAATTCATTATCTTTAATATTAATTTTGTGTATTTAGGTTCACCTTCAGTTAACTCCGTTACCAATGAAACTTTCCTATTTTATTAGTAAAATACTCTTTTGTGATTATATGTAATAATAACTATTTTTGTAAGAATACCCAGCAAATTACCAACACACACTGTCTATCTGGCATTTAGATAGCTGCAAACCATTGTCCAACGCATATGTCAGATATTTTACAACAATTCAGATCAGGATTGTGATGGGGCAAACATACCTATTCAAGCAAATGTAATAACATCTATATAAATGCATACATGGAATACTGGCCATACTGACTTATGTAAACATTTGCTCAGGTTTCATGTAATAAAACAAATATCCGCCAATTGCAATATTGTATCCACGACGAGTAAGATGAAATACAATAAATTGATACATTACTACAGGTATGCATCATTAAAACATGACGTTGCCATTAAATGAAGATGACCTGCTTCTAGAAATTGAAAATAATTCACATGCAGCTAGCAAAAATATTTCATTGAATTAAGATTTGCCGGCACTTTGTTTTTGAAAATTTTAAAAGAAATTTGTATTCGCAACTCAAAGTTATCCCCAAGTGATTTACTTTCGGATGAAGCCACATTATTTAAACTAAGCAGTGCATAGAAAAACTATGGATTTAATTTATATAATCATCAAAAGGTTAATGTATCGGCAGGAATTAGTGGTGACCGAATAAAAGAGTCAATCTCTTTGGAAGTGATTTTTAACTCGAGACATACTTGCAGTTTTTACCGATGGAACTGAGGCCTACCTTAACATTATTTCCTAATGAAAACAATTCTGAACTAGTAAGTAGTAGTTCAGAATAGTTTGGAAGAAGAACTACTAGGAAGATCTATAGGAAGAGATATCTCCCTAATTGACACTATTTACTTGACGCTATTATAGTTTTTTATTGGATACTTCAAACTGAAGTGTAGAAAAGTCGATATAATTTAGATCTTAGGCACGAAATTTTAAATGGGATTACCACCATAAACTCCGAAAATTTCATATTATTTATTCCAAGCACGATATTTTACAACTATGTATTTGGAAACTCTTTAATCATCACAGTCTTCAATGTTTATTTTTAATACATCTTTGATCTGTTTACTTGGATTAGATTTCAAACAACCACAGGATAACTAATTTAAAAGAGTTAGGTTATCCACCACTTCTTGGGAATCATCTAACAATCATATTGTTATCTTTTTATTAAAATTTCTTGGCAGTACTGTCATTGTTCGGTATTCTCGAACATAAATTTTTAATTTTTGAATTTGTTGTATTTCCCCCTATGTTCTGAACCAATGTATGTACATATATATGTAAGGAATATATTGGTTTCTAACCGCTTTTTTTAGAGAGTTCCATTGTGTCCTGCATTCAGTCAAGAGCAGCCTCCTCGTTTAACTGAATTTTATATCTTAACACAATAGCTACTTGTGTATGCTCAATATATTTTGTATAAGTAAATGTCGTAGTTTAGTTTTTTCTGTACATACCACGGCGTTAAAAACCGTGGACGAACAGAAGTGAAAACGCCAGAAATCAACTGGCAAATCTCTACAGTCATAGTGGCATAAGTAGTAGTATCGGTTGTTAGAATCAAATATCCTGAAAACAAACTCATCAATCTTCTGAAAATATACCTAGTGCTCGTGATCTCTTTGAAGTGGTTTCAGTCTAAAAGCAACAAATTCAGAGTCTCAAGTCTTTTGACAAACTACGTCAAGTTGTCATTGTTTTAAGTCGTAATTCTGTCGTATTTATTCTGTGTATAAATAACTCTTGCAGCAGCAATGCCTTTCCACTTATTACTACCTATCGATGTGTTACTGGGGTTTTCCCAATGTGAGAAAAAATGTAAAATTCCTCTGAAATTTTTCACTGATTTGTCGAATTGTAAAGAATGGAAAGAAATAACCTAGATCATAGTATTCGCGAATTGTACATTAAATACTTGTAAGAGAACATTTTTTTATTCAATTATTTGATAATAACTAAATTGAGAGGCGTATCTAACTGTGATAAAATATAAAACTATCAGAAACATAGTCAATCATCGATAAGCGAGGCCAAGTGGATATGCTTTATACTAATTTCGCTAAAGCTTTTGATACTCTTGACCACACTATACTTCTTCAAAAGTAGGCTGAGTTTGGTAACTTGTCTAGCATTCAGAATTGGAGTATTCCAAACAAGCTACAGCTAAACATGTCCGAGTGCAGCATCGTAACTTTTACAAGCCAATTATCTCCTATCATCTATAATTATTGTATAGGTGATGACATACTTCAACGACGTCAATGCATCAAAGATTTTAAAATTTAAAATCTATAATAGTTTACCCACGACAATGCGAAGCTTAACTCTTTATAGTTTTAAAACAAAGTTAAAAGGGCATTTAATAAGTCTCCCATACTATAATTTAGATGAATTCTTTGGAAATACACTGTAATTAATTTCCTTTATTTGGTTTTGTAATTTAGTATTAAGGATTAAAGTGTTTTTGTATCTTTTTGTTGTGACGATTTTGTACAAGTTCTCTGCACTACTTCTTTGGGAAAATTTACGTTATTATTATTATTATTATTATTATTATCATTATTATTATTATTATTATTATTATTATTACTTTGGAAGACAGTAACGGAGTACTGGTAACTATTATAATATTAACGCTTTATACTCCA